>JACXVL010000475.1:25300-46079 GCA_014898675.1 Athelia sp. TMB | reverse complement strand
GGGTCATATCTATATTGATGAGAAAGTCACGTGACGTGCCAGCTCAGTATGGGAGCCCTTTCCCACACTACACAAACTTCCCTACCTGCTCCCATTTACGCTGCGACACCTTCAAGATGGCTTTCCGTGAAGTTAAAGAACCATTCTCTGGCAAATGGGACGGCGAAAAACCCCTGCTCAATGATTCTTCAATCGAAATCATCAATATTCAAGTCGGTGGTGTTCATTCTGAGGGCAATGGTATCATTTCAGATTACACACGGAGTCTAGTGGGAGTGAAAAGGATGAGGGTACCGGAATCGTATTGGGCTGCTATGGTTTTACTGGACTGGTATCTCACATGCACCACGTTCACTTACACTGTGGCAACTTCGGACTCCACAAAACCGAGCAGCAGTACAAGGGATCGTGCCGTAGCAAAGCTCGTAGCCGACGACGCCTTGGCGCACACGTTTTATCATTGGCGCTGGCGAAACAAAATCCTTGAAGAGGCTCAGGAAAAGCTGTCTGCAGCTGGGGCCCCGAGTACCGTCGCTATACCCTCATTCCATAGATGGTTGTGGCAGACGGCGTTCTGCACACACGTGCAAGGTTGCACGGAGGAGGAGATTGATCAAATTAATAATATGAGTTTCCATGACCTGGCAGAAGCTCTCGGTGAGCCCGCTGTGTACTGAGGAGTAGTGCGCTGTTAACTTCTCTACAGAGACACAATGGGAGAAAAATGTTCCGTCGGCGCTGCTCTGGCCGGACGACGGGGAATGGCCTGGACTTGAGGCTCAATGGGATTCTGAAAGGGGGATGAACGACTGGTGGGAAGGACCAGCCCAGTTCCTCCAAGGGGCGCTTGTCCCCGAGCCCGACTTTGAACCGGTCTCGCGGCTCCTCCGCCAAATATATACCCAGACCAGCAAGAAGGTGGCTGAGGAGGTCGCTGCTGCAGAGACGGTGAAGATGGACAGAAAGGACAGGAAGACTGAGCCGCAGCCAAAGCCAAAGCCGCAGGCGAAACCAAAGCCGCGGGCGAGACCGACGAGGCAGGCGAAACCGAAGCTGCCGCTGCTGCAGACGGAGACGGAGGCGGAGGCACAGGCGGAGGCACAGGCGGAGGCACATGCGGAGGCACAGGCACAGGCAGAGGTGCGGGCGCGGGCGGAGACGCTGGCGCGGGCGCAAAAGGAGAAGGAGAAGGAGAAGGAGAAGGAGAAGGAGAAGGAGAAGGAGAAGACTCCCGCCCATGAAGAACATCAGGTTCCCATGGATCTGGATCATCCCTTTCATGCTCCTGGGCCTGACGGTCGCGGCTCGGATGATACGCATGGTGTCGCGAGCGATGGTCCAAAAAAGCGACCCAGAGCCGCGAGCGCCTCTTTTCCTTCAGATCACATTGCCCAGGAAAAGAGGATTCGAACTGGAACGGAAATTCAAGCAAACGCGGGTGGTATTGACTACGCGCGACTGGCTCTTTGTTTACCTCTTACTCCCCAGACAAATATTTAGGCACGGATCGTCATATTCCTGAGGAGACAACATTTTATCACGGTCACGTGGAGACAGGCGTCCTTGTATCTGGAGCTACAAAATATGTACACTGTGCTATCGATTCACCGCCTTCGAATGATTATCTAATCTTATACATTAACTGGCCGTTAACCGTGTTTTGCCACGGGATGCAATACTAATAAAACTGCATGAACAGGTTGTCATTCTGCCATCGATTCCTGTGACTGATTACCTTGCTTGGGCAAAGTTTTGACCAAGGTTTCTCCGCGCATTACACGGCCAGACGCCTCGATGTGACAGGTATTGACTTGGCAATTTACGGGGTGTCTGGCTCCGCAAATAGACTCAAGCTAAAAAAACTTGTGACTCACGTTAAACTCGAATTTTAAAACTCGGCAAGCCCCGTGGAATAGGCTCAGTCGATCCCGCTGAGAGTTTTAACACAGCTCAAAACCGGATCATCGACCAGGGCTAAACCATGCCATGTGTCGCTGAGTCAGTCTGCTTTTTGCCCAAGCGGACGGTCTATGCTCTCACAATAAGGCCACGGAAAGTATACCCAAACAAAAGATTTGAACGAAGCCCATCGCAAAGTACAATATGTAGTTGTAGATGATTGCTGTAGTGTATCAATATTGTGCCTGCAGTGATAGAAAAACAAGAGGATACAAAAGATCGGCTGCAGCAGTGGCCATCATGCTAGTACAACGCATCAGGAAAACGGGTGCATCCTTATGAGACCCTTATAAAGGTCATAATCTACGGATTGTATGGAATACTTGAGGTGACCCTTATAAGAGTATATAAACAGTCTATTGATAATTATTATATGGGGTTGCGAATGCATCAAAACATTGCAAGGGTTGAGAAAGTGTATATATCTTGCCTGGCGTCCCCAATATTCTACCATCTCGCAAGGGCACACATTATGCTGCACTTTCCCGACACCTGCAATGCTTTAGCGCTTTGGAAATGTGCACATTTCGGCTCGGTGTCCAAAACCCGAAACTCGACGGTAATGAGAAAATCACGATATGGATTGCAATATCTAGCTATTGTACATGGAGAGCCAGCAACCATTCTCGAGAGAGTACTGCTCCACACCGAGCCATGTACCACTTACTAAACAGACCTCAATGGTTTGGATTAAAACCACCACCCTCGAATCTGTTGTTTAAACGCGCGCACCCGATACGCGAGATGAGGAGCGCGCCGAGTCAAGCTCGGGCGCTTCGATACCATCGGAGCGCACAAGCGACACCAGTACAGTGTCCTGGGGAACCGCTCGCATGACTCGAGGCGGGCGCTCGACACGTGAGACGGGGAACACTGTAACCCGATACTCGAGGTGTTTTGGATCCCGGCCCATGCGAGCGTGCTGGCGAGAGGCGGCCAACGGGCACTGCGGTGCTGGTCTGGCTAATGCGGATGAGCACTGGAAGTTAAGAGAAAGGGTAGGGAACGTACCTTATTGTTGTGAGTGCACCGTTGCGGCTGACTCGCAGGAACACATGCTTGGAGTGGTGGTAGCGCTAAGCAAGGAGGGCGAGATACGACTGCACCACGGATGAGTCGGCAAAGCTCGAGCGCGAGTGGGGAAGAAGATGAGACAAACCTCGTTACACAAATGCGGCTGGCTGGCAAAAGAAGGGTCCGGGAAAGACTCGCTCGCGTTGCAGGAGCTAACGGACAGGGGCAATCTGTGTTGTGGTCTAGCTGGGATTGTAGCATGAGTGGCGAGGTAGGATGGGGGGTAGCGGGTTGGCTAATGCGGTGTTCGAAGTCCTGTAGACTATGTTAAATTATGTCTCAGTTTCAAGAACGGTACACCCACCTTTGAGGGTGGCCGGTTCCTATGGGCTGTAGGAGCATAGGTCGTAGGTCCAGTTGACTTGAACGACACAGAAAATGGGGGGTGGCCAGGTTTCTTGCACGAACCATGGATGATGAAGATGCATTGTAGATGGATTTGCGTGATTTACGCTCGCCTCGAATTCGGCACACTTCGGAGTCGTTGTTAAAAATCGAGTAAATTTACACAATACCGGGCATATTGTGAGATCCTTTCAGGACCTATCCGCTAAGTCTCCGGTGAGTCTTTGTGCATAGAGAAACAATATACATTCACACCAACGTTCATCATGAACGGTCCGGATAGTGCCGGGGATGTTCATGTCGCTCACGGTATCAGTAGCGCACTTTTTTTAGATACATTGAAACATCCTCCTCCTATCTCGCTGCATCTGGTATTTGGAATACCTCTTCATGTTATACTATCTCGCATGTTAGAACATTAAATGAACTATCTGGCAGCGATGGGCTAGTTATATATATTGTGAGCTCGACAACAGCTGCCCTTCCCCCTCTCACTCCCTGCATTATCGAAGCTCCGTAAACTCTGACACCCGAAAACCAGCCCCCTCTCAAAAAAGTCTTTCATTCTTGGTACCATTGTCTTCCCTACTTACTGTTTTACCATTCACTGATCAGCTCCAGTAATGACTCAGAAAGATCAAGTACAAGTCTCTGGTGACGATCCCAGTGGTTCGTTGGACGACTATCCGCCTCCATCTCCCAGCACACTTGCCGCTATGCAGACCGCTCAGCTCGACCCACCATCCGATTCGGGGTCCGACATGCTACACAATATGGACTATGATGAAGCACGTCCGGATCCACTCATCTCTCCCACCAAAAGGGCGCGCAAATCACATTCACCTGAAGATACTGCTGCGCTCATGTCAACCCTGTTGAACGTACTGCCGCCGCGTCGCACCACACGTTGGATTTCCGTTTGCCCCCCCCCCATTGACCAGGGACGAGAGGGCAAACACGCTGTAAATACATAAAATGTGTAATCTATTTTATACCCTTTTCCCTCCGTGCTCTCCGCATCGCCAGCTCACGACACCACGCGCTCGCGACGTCGGCGTTCGCACACGCTCGGCGTCTATATCTCAACAAACCCGCCTTCGTCCTTCAATCAAGACCACCCCTCATGCGCCCAAAGCGATGAAGATGGCCCACGAACGCCGGGCTTTACAGCAGGTAGCACCTCCTGCTATACTTGCTTCGAGTCCGACCCCCGTGCACAACGAAGTCAATGATACTACCAGCGATGATATTGATCCTTTTAGCTCTCCCCGCATCACTAGTGACGATATTGCTCCATTCAGCTCTCCTCGCCGCACCCCTGGGCTCGAGTCGCAGATGGGTATTATGGCTCCACCTCCTTCACCTTTCATCTTGCCGTCAGGTGCGACACCCATATTCGAGCAACCAACCACATATCCAGACCCAACACTCTGGGACCGGGTCGTCACTGAATCGGCTAGGTCTGCAAGTGGTGCTAGCGATCAGCAGTGGCCACAAGAGCCGCCAGGCATTCCCTCTCGACAGGGCCCACCAGCGCCTATGTACGCTACGAAGCCGGTGGCAGGACACGAGATGCAAATGTATCAGTACTCTATGCGAGAGCCGCAGCCTGCTACATACACGAACGTTGCACCCCTTCCGTCACTTTTCCCCTTCACAGCTCCCCAACAGCAGTTTGATTATCCGCCGAGCCAGTATGGGCCATCAAAATTCACCTCGTACGGTGGTTCTCCATTATCTTCTCAGACGTACCTGCCACAGCCGCCCTCACCCATGTATCCAGGATCGCAATCATCTGTACTCCCCTCAGCCTACATGTCAGAATCAAACCCGCTCCTTCTCTCATCAGACCCAATGCAGGTGAATCTCATCCCTCCCACTCCGAGACCTCTCGAGAAGGGAAAGGGGAGAGCTATCCACGAAGCAACACAGGTGTCAATGTTGCCTGTGGACGATCGGCTCAAATCACAGTCTTCCTCATTCCCAACATCTTCTCTTCACTCTTCGCCCACTCCATTCTCTCCTATGCCGAGCCAGATGGGCATCAACGACACTCGCAGCGGGCCAGCACTGCAGCCGGCCAACACAGGTCAGTACTCACTCCTTCAGACGGTCTTTAGCTGCAAGCTGATTCACCTGGGCCTGCTCAAGAGTCACTTGACGTTGAGATAGTGTCGGACCCTAGCAGCCAGTTGAGTGGTGTCGTCAGCAGCATATCACACAAGTCCAAGTCTGGTCGCCTGAAGGATGCCACAAAAGCGGACGCCGAGCATACTTTCGAGCAGATGGACACTCTTCTCCGGGCATTTAGCATTAAACATTCAGTTTCATTTGATCGGGCGCTGCGCGGATACACCAACCGCCACAATATCAGAACCTCTGGAGACAACGCTTGGGTTATCTATACCAAATTGCACAAGCACGAAGACTATATTCAACGGGAGCTCGATCGCATTGGGTGCACCCTGGCTCATTTCAAGACGCTCAATGGGGCCACGCAGCAGCAACTTCGTGCAAAGTGCTACCAGGAGTCCGAGAAAACCTTCGACTCGACAAACGACTGCCACGCTGCTCTACAACTGTTCAAGGAATTGTGGGGTACTGAGGAGAAGGCGCAAGGTACAACACTGGCTAGACTCCAGAGAGCATTCAATTCATATGTGAAGAAGGTGGAGAAGATCGTGAGTCATTCTGTACGTGTTCTGTACTTCGTTCAGCTGCGCATTTAATTGACTACTTTCGTTGCAGGGTCAGCTCGCCAACCTCAAAGAGGGCTTCCAGTTTCTCTTTGCCTTGAGCGGCATTCACATCCATTCTGATCAGGCTCTCGTTGATCTTCGGATGAGCAAGGGGATGGAAGGGGTGAGTATTTTCTTTTCCGTTGTCACGGCAGTTACTGATTTAATTTTAATTATAACAGTTTATGGAAGAGTATTGCAGAGCGTCACCAGGCAAGATGATGGGCTACATGAAGACATGGTGCTTGTACGTTATAGCATAGCTTTTTATTCTCGCAAACGAGACGGATTATATCGTTCATAGCAGACAACAATCAAACACTATACTTCTGCACGACTGGGAGGATAAACTCCCAGGCGAGGCAGGGCCCAGCTCGGCTCTACAAGTACAACGTTCGAAGCCGGTGTCGTCACCATCGTCTTCCTCTTCCTCTTCACCGTCGCCTTCGCCTTCGCCAGTTCGAAACCTACCCAAGTCCTTGCATGAGGTCGTCCCAAAGCTTGCAACACAAGCTCGCAAATTGTTTTTGAAGGGCCTTTGTACGTCATGACTCTTATTCTCAGCATACTCTAATTCATTTGCTATACAGTCGCGGCTGGAGCTAGGCTTGGGGACTCAAGAAACATGCCATGGCACACGTTGGCTCGTGTTGCGGCTGCCGATGGGATCCAGATGTTTAATTGGCTGCCAGACTGTCCATTTCCGGAAGAGACTTCGGGAATCAAGGGCATCGAGAATGCTTCCATTGGGGCAATACGTGCTATTCTAGCTCAGTTCAACGCTAAGGACCTTCCGCTGAGCTTTAGGAGGTGTCAGAGCGAGGAGGAACGTCAAGGTATGTCGCTTGCCTTTATTCATCACCGATATTATCTAAATCGGATGATAGCTTTGCTGGACTCGAGTAGGCCAGTCATCGTCTCGATTCCATTCGACAAGCCTCAGCAGCACCGCCTACTCTTTTTGGACAAAACAATTGAGACGGAGCCAATTGCATCAAAGACCAAAAGATTGCATGCAGCTGCGCTAGACCCCATCCCTTCCAGCGAGCTCACACCTATCGAGGAAAGCTATTGGTATCAAGTCGCGGACGATCACCGCATCCAGAGTACGAGGGCTCGCATAGAGAGGGAGATTACAGGCGCAATTCAGGCTGCCCCTGCGCGGAAGAGCGGTATGGTAATCGATTCACGGGTGAACACTACGGGTATGTTTACCCACCAATGATGGATCGAGGGATGGATCGAGGCTACAATGACCCTTTCAACAATCGCTACGGCCCTCAAACATTCTATCCGCGTGGTAGTCAGCCTTCATACCACAGCTACGCAGGCAGTCACTACGGCGAATCAGCGCACTATCCTTCTCGCATGCACCCTCGTGGGCCTTTCTCAGGTGTTGCTGGAAATATCCACTATCTCCCACCGCCGCCATCGCCGTACACAGAATTATCGAGGCGAGTCGCGTCGTGACCGATCCCTGGAGCGGTCGACATCGCCTCATGCGATACCCTCGCATTGGCAACCTCCTGCAGCACCCTCACGCCGGCAATCTCCTGCGTCGCCTCAGTCGGGTTCTTCACACCCGCAGCTCCCAGTATCGCCTCGAGCAGGATCTTCGCGGCATCGCAAGTGATCTGAACGTATGGCCCGCACCTCTTTCAAAATGGTTGAATACATATACTTTTCCTGTTGTTTCTAATTTGTTGTATAGTTTTCAGTAAGCGTGTGTATAACAGCTTGTGATCTTATTGCCCTGTTGAATTCTGTCAATATATCATTGGTTTTACTGTATCTTACCATATTAGCTTCTGTCCTCGCGACGGCGGTTACCTATGATTTTTCGATACCTCTCAGTCCTCAACGCCTCTGAGCTCGCGATACCTCTGAATTCGCGATACCTCTCTTGATCAGTTCTTGACTTGGTTACCTCTCATCCGCCACCCATATACATCTGGCTGCGATACATCTCGGGCTGCGCAAGATAATCTCAGCGGTGTATTCAGAAAGATGTATCTAGTAGGTACTACTATGTCAGGGATACAGCGGTAGGATATCCTAAGATAAAGGTCTCGGAGAGGGTATTTTTTCATACAAGTAATTGGTCTATCAAGACCGTGAGACCATCTTGAAACTGTGGCCAAGGGTGCAGTGCGAATATTGTAGATGAGGCCTGAGGCTTTGTGGAAAACTAGCAGGTGAAGCTGAACTGTTAGATTATGACATGAGAACCTGAATTGACAAATGAAGCAAGTTTTACACAGTATAGCTAGGTGTGCAAAATTAGCAGCTGGAGTTCGGGGCTTAAATCTAGCAGTTCGCGAAGCGCGCCTATTTTGTAAATTTGGTCGTGTTATGAACTACATAAGTAACTGATCGTGCCACACGCTCTGTACAAAACACATCTCATCTGTTATAGACTCACTAAGCTCAAGATTGAGGCCATCTCGCCCACATTATTTGTTAATTCAGTTCAACTCAGTTAACAAGCAAAGCGTAAGCAAAAAAGGGGTTGTAGATGCATCCTACTCTCGCGACCCACTAATTATGAAGAAATGAGTGGCGCAAGTTACGAACTCGAAATTAATATATACTACAGCAAATGACAAAATGTGCCTTGTAAATGAACTTCTGAAAGAATAGGTTGAAATTAGTAGGTCCTAGTCTTGCAGGCGACGTATGACTGCACCGCCTGATTCAGCTCCTTCAATGCATGGTCAAAGTCCCGCTTCTTCTCAGCAATTAGTGCCAACTGTAGCTGCTCATCGTCATCGCTCACTGGGAGGACATATTGATTATTGGACAAGCCATTGAGCACATACGTGCCAGAAGGAGTGATCGGCACCTAATCCTGCTATAATTATGCATAATCCTCGCTACTCACCAGCAATTGGATTGTGCATGATTTCCCGTGAGTACCAGAACATTGTAATGCATTGCATTGACAGTGATTACCGTGGGTCACAGCTGTCAGCCAAATCCCTGTTGGGACGTTCCACCACGGAACATTCTATAGAAGCTAATGCTTGTGTCTGATTCTCTGGGCCTTGTGCCTGGCCCTCTAGGCCTTGTGGTTCTGGCGGGTTCAACGTAAGGAGGGCGGGACTTCTTTTGCGCAGAACAGACGTGGGGCGGGACTTCTTTTGCACGATAGAAGTGGGGCGGGCCTGTTATGCTGCTAACGGATTGGGAAAAATGTTGAAATATTAAATTAAAATAATACAGCTTTCTGCGAGTGCGGGTACATAGAGAGGTGAGGTAAAGGCAGATAGATCAAGGAGTGGGTGCTGTTGAAGCGGCCATTGGTGAATCTGGTGATGTTGGATTGAGCTGTGGGTAGGAGGTTATGAAGTCTGACAACGGAAGTTCTAAGATGTCATTGTTTACGCCCTCCCCGTGCTTAATAGTCTTCCAAGACGTGGTCCATAGGTCATCAAAAGACGAGCGGATGGCGCGTCGAATGCGAGCCTGCTTGTAGGCGTAAGCGGCGACACCCTCCGCAACCTCGGGCGAGAGATCAGCGTGCCGTAGAGCCTGTAGGTCCCACCAAACCGCGTGCCAGGCAAGAAAGGCCAGAACTCGGCGCATCTCCTCGCGTAGAAGAAGCACTTCTTCTGACCAGCACATGGCCCTTGCACGAGCCTTGCACCATTCAATGCGGAGGGCTATTTCATGATCAGTATTCATCTAGAAAGAACAGAGCGCGCAGCAAGCGTACCTTCTTGTAAACCTTGATTCTCTCCATTAGCTGCCACGCCAACTATCATCCAAATCCAGGAAATCCTCCTGTGTCCCTCGCCCAATTCCGGCTTCCCTTTGTTCTTCTTCTCGCGCTTCTTCCTTTCAGCCTGCGTCTCGCCATCGGCGTCATCTGTGAAAGCCCGTATATCCGCCTCCGTGAGTTCCTGCAATGAATCCTGCCATCCACTATCTCCGGTGCGTGCTGAGAGAGAGAGTAAAGCCGTGCGCGCAGCTCGATACTGAGCTGAAGTCGCCTTCACATTCCTGTCGACGCGCGCGAGGAGACCGTTGGAGCGCGTGCAGGCCGATTGACCGCGCAAGTTCCTATCCTTGAAGATATACATATGCGTGCGCAGGCACAGGTGCCCGCGCAAGTCGTCTAGAGCCTCGTACGCTTGTGCTCGCCGGAGTCTGAACCCCTTATTGTACAGTATGGCTTTGACTCGGATTCGGTTGGGTAAATCAGACGGGAGATGCAGAGCGACGTCGAAGGACTCCGTTTTGACGGATTGGGTGGAGGCTGTACGAGCCTCAGCAGCTCGCAGGGGTGATACCTCGGGCATGTACAGCATTTGTACCGCCATCCAAGTCTTGATCTTGCGACGTTGCGAGTTCTGGCGCTCTTGCATTTTGGTGAGCTGCAGCGATGTGGGCGATGTACCCAATGCTTTCTTGTCAGCTTTGAGACGCCGTCTGAGAGAGAAATGTTAGAGTGACAATAAAAAGTGAGCCACATTGATACTTACTGCTGTGACTCAATTTCGAGACCCTGTGCGATGAATATTCCTGGAGTGATGTCATCATGGACAGACGAGACTTCATTGGCTGTGATACTTGCTGCGTCTTCTTCTGCGAGGGCCAACCTGACATCATGCTGGGTGATCTCTGGTAAAATAAATCAGTATAGGGTGCCGCTCACAAAAGTTGGAATACACTTACTCTTTGTGGTCGCTACAAAAGGGTTTGGGCCATTAGGTGCCTCTTCCCACTCCTTGACCCACGCCGACCATTCAATGACGGATGCTGCCGGCAAAGAGAAGGTGAAGGTGTTGTAATCGACGACGTGATCGTCTCGGCCGGGTACAGAGACTTTCAAACGTCTGAGTAGCAGCCTCCCTGAGTATCAGAGTCAGTGATGCATTAGCGAGCAATGAATAAGGACTCACCCAGCCCAATAATCCTCCTGTGATTCCAGTCACCGAAATGGTCATCGATCGTCTCGCGATACGATGCCGGCCCCATCTCCTTTGTTGAGGATGCCAACGGGTCAATAAATGACCACCCACGCTCTGGGGCCTCTCCGTCAGTCCTCCCAACGCCGCGACAAAAATTGAATGAGTAGGCGGTCTGGCACTTCGCGATGTGAGCTGGCAAGTGGAACTTGGGGATGAGAAATATGAGACCAAAAGCGTGAGGTGAAGCGCGAGCGCGGCGGGACCGGAAGCGGGAGGCGGCGGGACCGGAAGCGCGAGGGAGGGCGGCGGGATCAGAAGCACAAGGGGAAGCGCGAGCCAGGGCGAAGAACATTGATAGGCGCCGGTGAGCAGCGAGGAACGATATGACAGCGATGAAGAAGCAAGGGGTAAGTCAGGGAATGGCACGAACCGAAGGCTAGTCAAAAAAAAGTCAAAGTGATGTCATCTATGCCGCAGGCTGGCATTACAGCCATATGGTAAGATAATGCATCACACCAGCTGAACGGTACTTACAAAAAATCATGCACAACACTATACACGGTACTCACACCAGGATGATGCATAATTCTGACCATATGGCCTGTGATCGGCGGCCCCGAGGGTCCGGCGGATTCTTTGGGCGACGATGGCTTCTAACATATCTGCAGACGACGCACAGGCCGAGAGGGCCGGATTGTTTGAGACAGAGGTGTCACGACTGGTTGTCGAGGGCAGCAGTCTTTTACCTACAGTCGCAGGAGGCATATGGCCTGCAACCAGAGGGACAGGTTGATTGGAGACAAAGGCGTCGCCGCTAGTTGCTGAGGGTATCGGTCCTTTGGCTGCGATTCCAGGAGGTGCAGAGCCGGCAGCCAGAGAGGCTAATTTGTTGGGAAGGTAAACGTCACCGCCGGTCGTCGAGAGCACCGGTCCTGTATCTGCATTTTCAGGGGCCACAGAGTCGGTAACAGGGGGATCTACTTCAGCCTTCAGCCTCTTGGCCGGAGGAGAAGGGAGTGCGGTGTCTGAACCTGGACGTTTCTGGGCAAAGGCGTGGAAGTCGGCTTCGGTCATAGAGATGAGGCCATCCCAAAGTTGATCGTCATTCGCTAAGGGCAGGGAAGCCCTCGGCGCTGTTGCCTTGGCCGATGGGTCCTTCGAGCAATCAATGCCACGGGAATGGCAGCGCGGGCAGCTGGTAATGAGAGGGCTCAAGATGCGGACGCAAGTAACTTCGGCTGCCGCACAAGCATGGCAGGGTTTCTGAAGAAATTTTAGTACGGATAAGCAAACATTATCCTGCATGACTCACTCTGGAGGCACGGCACTTAGCCGACAGGACGCTCTTGTCAGCCAAGAAGCTATAGCCGTTCTCCACCCACCATGCAGAAGAATTCTTTACGAGACGCGGTCCCTTGAGCTTGAGAGTGTGCAGGGTGGCTGAGGAAACCTGAGAACCTTCGTTACCAGGTCGATTCTCGGTAACAGGGGTGCCAGCGGAGGTGACGCTGCGGCAGGCGGAAGCGGAGGGTTCCTGGCTCTCGTCGGGAGCAGGTTGTGATTCAGATCCCTTCACTTCGGATGTGCTGCCGCTGGCTTGCTGAGGTGTTTCGGGTGGCATGAGGGCCGCTGATGGGGGTGAACCGATAACGGCTTTGGCTACAGTTTTCATCCTGGACACAAAGGCCGGCTCTCCTGCTTTGGTATCTAAAGCTTCCTGGGAGATCCTCCCCGACAAGGAGGTAAGTAGCTTGGCCCATTGACTTTGAATGTCTGGAGTCAAGATGGGAGGGCTGACGTTGGCGGCCCAGAGGTGGTACGCTCCAATTTCGTTCTGCACCTAAACGTTAGTAGAAATCGACTACGAACGATGGTTAGCCACGCACCAGCAGCGTACGCATATTATCCTGCCACTTGGGCTTCATCATGGCCGACCTAGGACACCTGTACATCTCTGCTCTCGCTGCTGCCATCGCCTCTCGTTCGGTTGCCTGCAGAACTGTGCGAAGGACGACACGAGATACATTCTTCTTCGCAAGGCGCTCGACGGTGATAGTAATGAGGTGTTGTAAGGCTGGATGGAAAGCCATCCAGATTACAGGGAGAGGAGAAAGGTTTGTGATAAAAGGATAAGAGTAAGTAATGGCAAGATTTGAAGCTAAGGGTCCGAATGCATTTCCGAGAACTAAGTACTCGAGTACGTCACGTCAATTGCAAGGAACTGCTGACACGGAGACCGGTCCGACCGGATGTCTGTCTCTAACAATTCCTCCCCGACGACATTCTGTCCACCTCCCTCAGTCTTCCGGTAAACATACGGCTCAAAAAGTGGCTCAATCCCGGTCCACCGTTGAGTGACTTGACTTTGATTTCTGTTGATCAGACCCTTTCGCTACATATTGACCTATCATCGACAGAGCTCTGAACAAGCGGAAACGTTAAACATATCGATAACCTACTCGCAGCACCCTTCCGGCCACCGTGCCTGCTATATCGCCCTTAAGCTTGCTGCGACGCTTAGGATCATTCGAGCTGCTATGGCTTTGCAGAAGCATTCCCATCTATCTTTGAGCGTCCGCAGCGGCCAAAAATAATATGATCTGAAGATTTATGATTGTGAATGTGTGATCATGCATGATCACGCATGATCATAGCAGCGAGATTGACATTGAAACCAGATATTCTGTTGAAGAGAATTGATGCAGACGTGGGTGACTTACCATAAAATGTGCATTCGAGTGCTGATGCAACAGCATCGCGTTCAGCTTCATCGCATCGAGGATCAAACAGACTCAATGTTCTTCATGATGACTGCCAAGAGGGTGCATGATTCCATTGTCAAGTCTGGCATTACGGGCTCGGAGGAGGTGTACAACTTGTTCAAGGATCAATATAACTTGGATCCCTTTGACATTCTGAGGGACTTTCAGCTTTACGCATTGCGAAAGCCAGGTAACGTACATGATTAGTAGCACATTAACTCCTCTCACGAGTTGACAGCAAGATTTACTACTGAATCACACGACAAACTTCGAGAAACAGCGGTCAAAATCATTTGGAGCAGCATGTGTGAGCATATTTCTATCCCAGCTCGATCTCACTTAGCTATTTCTCTCCCAGTATCTATCCCCAAGGTCGGAGAGCGGATCCCTATGCGCTATACCAGCTACGACGTGGACATTGTCGAAAAGCACCACATCAAGATCATCGGTTGGCCTGCCGAGGATGTGCGCTTCGTAAAGCCCGCCAACATGACTCCGAAAGAGCTCAGAAAAATCATCAGGTCGTTCAAGACTGGAGTCACATATTGGCGGCCCCTCACTACGCGCGAGAAGAAGAAGGTGGAAGATGATGCGAAGAAGCGCGACGCAGGCGCGCCATAACTTTCGACCTCCGCCACTTTTTCTTCGCTCGATTTTTGTTGCGTTCAAACTCGACTACGAGTGAATGTCTTGGTGCTTTATTTAGCTGTTTTCTAAAGATAATTTGTTCATGTATATTATCACTAAATTCTCCGTCCGAATGCCATTACATTATCCCAGGACATATACAATTTACAGATGCAATCCAGCTCGGAGCTCCACACTCAAATGCGATATTGCTATACTATAGATCAACTAAATAAACAGGATGTAAGAAAGTGCAAAGATGGAGAAGCGAGACAGGGACTTGCAACATACTCCATTTATAATGAGGTGTACGTATCTCGAGTGTGATGTGGATAGTAAGATAGTAAGGAATCAGGTAGGTAACAAGTTGCTCTTGTGGGGTTCTGCAGATTGCGGGGAGGGATGAAGTCAAGGCGTGGTAGGACAGGCATGTGGTCACTCATGAGATGGGCAGCGCCTTGGCCTTTCACAGGGCCGGAATTACCCTATGCAGCATAGGTACGCGTTGCCAGGTGCACGAGGACTCTCGTGGGCTCTGGTCGACGCGTAGGAGGTGCATGCGGCAGGTGCGATCAAGTGAATATTATACACGCATGACCGTTGACGCTCCAGTGCGTAGGATCGTCAGTTGCGGAAGACGAATTGATCTAAGGCACTTGAAGCTTGAGGCCTTGTGGGCGCCGCAGCCGGGCAAGGAGACATGGGAGAGAGGGTGCGCAAAGGTGAAGATTGTGAGCGTAGCCATATTGGGGTAGCTGATAAAGAGGTAGTGGGCTGCTGGTGATTGGATTGAAGTTAGCAGAGGTAGGGGGGTACTAGCGCGCGGATTGAAGGCAACCGGTGAGAGGGTGATGAATGAAGCTCACAACGAAAGGGTAAGACTCGAATCTGCTCGAAACATGTACACATACTCTTCGTAAGGTCCCTTCACACACTCTCCCGCTTTCCTGCTTCCCGCAGAGTAACGAGACCACCAAGGTCGATCATGAAATAAAAGACGCGAGTTTGGCGAGCCAGCGTCTTGTATCGGCGAGACATATACAGTAAGTTGTAGTGACGAGGTTGCAAGTCCTCCCGGCGATCCCCGAGACGTGTCTCGATTGGACAAACAAGGATCAACAGTTGATATCGGCGCTTGTTGCCACGTCACAGCCTTAACCTCGTACTTCAACCATCTCCTGCCGCTCATCCTGCATCACGCTTCTCAGCCAGGGTTTTGGTGCTCACACTGTCAGTGTAAAATCTCATTGTTATTTTACTTGTGTCTCTGTTTTCTATCCGCCTTGGCTCGGCCTTCTCAGCCAATCAAGGATGACATCCGCTTACACACAATTTTCACATTGACAATCATCGCATTATCTCTACATATCCACTCCTCCCATACTTATATGTGTTGTCTACTATTATTTGCCTACAATTTTGTAGTGTTATGTAGGATTCTAGATAAATTACCAGAATTACAACAGCAAAGTGGCGGAAACTGAAAAGTGGCGGGAAATACAAAAGTGGCGCGGCGGGATTTTTTAAAAGTGCATTGTAACCGTCATAGTTTGACAGATTAAACCTTTTAAACCACTCAAACCTTTTAAACCACTCAAACCGTTCAAACTGCCTCAAGCCAAGTCAACTAGGAATACAGCTCAGTAATAAGTATAATTTGGCACACAGTGATGACACCATAGTAGAGGACAGTTTGAAGGCCGTTCGAACTGGCCGGTTTAAACCGAACCGTTTGAAAATGCTCTAAAAAATCTACATTGGAGATGTAGAATGTTTAAACAAAACAGCTGCGAGGGTACCGCCGCCAACGTCATTATCAAATGCAGGAGTAGTGAAACGAAAGCAAGAGGCCCGGGCAAGCTATACCTTGCGACGGAATGGTAAGCGATTTATGCAATGCACAAAAATCTTACTCACATCTTGTGCCCACTTTAGCCATGTCTCAAGATGAACTCGCAAGGTTAGCTGAGCAAGCAGCTCAGAGTGCTACAAACTCGGCCGAACAGCAAGACATCGATATGGAAGAATACAGTGATGCTCTCAGTGGTTTCCGACCCATACAGATCAGCCATGCCGGTGGTGAAATGGCAGCAATGGCAGAGGCTGTGATTCCCAGGTAATTTTCTCAGGTGTATTGCCATGCATGAGTTAATGATTATGCACTGCAGTAAAAGACGAAGGGTTGATCGACGTAAGCGCAGGCATCGTAACGAGACTCGCCAGAAGGGATTTGAGGTCCAGCTCGATGCCCTGACCGACAGCTATGGTGCGTATATTTACCATCACGATAATGGCACCACGCAAGACATTACGCCTGGCCAAATGCTCAGCTATCACATCCGCGCTCAAGACACTTTTGGTAACACATATTCTAACTTACAATATTACCCATACTTACGCGTTCTGCAGCTACTGAAGATCTAGATGTCGAGTATCCAAGCAGTGCGATGAGCCCCTGTGCAGCGATAGTTGCTCAGGGTGTCATTCCCACCGCTCCTCAGACACCTACGCTGGGCTTCCGCGTGGAGACATTAGAACTATATAGGGTTGCGCACTTTCGTTGCCCCCAACTTTCTGCACAGGCATGGACACGCACAATGGCAGATTTACAGGGAGTAAGTTGTAATTATGATATTTTAATATATTTCACTCATTGTGATTGTTTTTATATAGGAGGTCTATGCAAGGTACAGATCGCGACAATTCTCGATTGCTTATGACCTTTACCTTGCCATCCGAGCCAACATGCAATCTCGAGTGGATAAAGCCCTCGGCCGTGACGACCCCAACTGGAACCTGAAGCACGTCTGCCCACCTTGCATGTACAGATTGCAAGACGAGCCGGAAATGAGATTCTCGATGCTCTGGGCAGAGGATGGTAATGACTCACTCAAACATTTTGAGCGACGAGAAGCCTCCGAAGAAGGCCCCAGTGGCCCCATCCTTGGATCTTTGCGAGAGAGTGTAGACACCCGCACTTCCTTACCCGGGAACATGTACCTCAGTCGAGAGGAAGTCGACAAATGGGCCACCGTACCAGGGGCACACGGTCGTGATGTAAGTGCAGTTTTTGTTAATTCAATTCAACTCGAAAGCTTAACCATGTGAGTAGCCGGAGGAGGATAATGATGATACCTGTCGCGAACGTTGGAAGAATATGAAGCCTGAGGCGACCGCCCGCTCGTGGGGCTGTTTCGGCGAGACAGGCATCTTTGCCTCGTTTTGTCGTCACGGAATGAACCTCACCATCGCAGATATGTACCGCTCAGGAGAGCAGTATGTCTCGCATTTCAATCAATTTGGCCCCCTCTAAGTCTTCTACTTTTTATAGATCCAAGTATGGGCTAGCTACTGCGGCACGGATGCTAGAGCATCACGGCGCAAATCAGGGTGCTGGCCTGGACATCGGGTGCTCGCACAAGAAGACTTTAGCCAACAGTGCCCTAGGACCGCGCGCTCACGAGCTCAACCACACTGTACTGGTTGATGCGTTCCACGGCCACGCGCACAACCGCTTATGTCAGCTTAACAACTTAACCACCTATGTTGACGGGCTTGGCCTTGAGGCGCTAGGAGTATGCAAGCAGGCGTTCTTGAAATCAAATGCGCTTGCAGGATCTACTCGTTCGATGGGTAGGTTTTGCCGGCAGCAGGCCATCGCGGCGCATTTCAGAGATACTGACAACTTCGAAAATTATATGACTATGAGTGAGTGTTTTGCATACTTACAATTTCTACGCCGTCTAACTGGGTTTGAATTCTGATTAGCTACATATATTGAAACCATGTACAAGAAGGCCCTTCATATCCTCGACACGTACCCTGCTGCTCTTGAAGTTTCGAAAGCAGCTCTTGGTATTAGCGGAACATCGCCTTTCAAGGACTGGCTTGCCGAAGAAAAGGAATACCTCCTGGGCCTCAAAAGGGAACCTCCTCAAGAGACCCTCGCAATGGAATACCATCAGAGGCTGACTCATCTGTGGCACTGCGAGTATGTCTTACCTCTTTATTTCTCCTTGAATCCGCATCTGATATAACTCTTGTAGAACACTTCTTCATGCAGTCCGAAGTGTTGGATTCCACTCTACCGATCCGACGGCACGCGACCATACACACGCAATCGAGGCTCGCCGCCGTCATGCAATCGAAAACCACCAGATCGCCAACGCCCACGTACAGAACCTTGAGCTGAGGCTCAACATTCCGGTCAGATGGACGGCACAGTCGGCGGAGTATGCGGAGACTGGGTGCATGGTGGCCATGCGCGGGTATCAACGTGCTCTCGATACGGTCGAGGGATTGGTTGTTGCGCGGATCTTCGAGCTCGGGAGCATGAATCGGGCAGGGATGGGTGAGTCATACTATCATATGCTTGAATGAAACTAACCTCCTAGTTTCAAGGATACAAAAGGAGACAGCACATGGGCGAGGCCCTCACAACCCGTTCTACTGCCATTAAAAACGCAGTCGAGCGCTACAATACCGCAGCACTCGCACTTGATCCGCCGCGAGAAACACTCAACACGCAGGAGGTCGTAGAGCACGCTTTTCTCGCAGATTTTGATCTGCTTCGATCGTCCCGTCAAGATATTCGCGAAAGACCGTGGGCTGTGCCCATGGGCCGCATCGCTATGGACCAATATTTCAAGCTGTCGCGCGCCCCTGAGGAAATCACTCGCTGCAACATTGAGATACGGCGCATCATCACACACCTACGTGATGAGGAACATTTTCTACGGTATCACGAAGACCGTGTACGGCTCGCAGACCCCGTCCTCGCACATCAAATCGCTATTCATAGCAATATTTGGGGCCGATTCAATACTCTTCACCGTCAACGCCTCGCTGCAATCAGCAAGCTGAAGGGATTTTCTGGCAATGTCCAACATGGGATTAGCCTGGACAGCGCGTCGGACAGTCCAGCCTCATGCCGCCCATTCACGTCTACCGCTGCAACCTTCGCCTCAACGAACCCCATAGGCGGGAGATTGACACCTACTATTGAAGAAGTAGAGTTGGAGGGCGAGCAGCAGGACGACGAGGAGGAAGCCGAGGAGCAACAGGATGAGGCTGATTTACTAGCTGTTATCATGGACAAAGTATTGATTGACTAATATTAGTCTATCTTTCTATTCTGCGTGTCTTTATTAGTATATAGCATCTAATCTTGTCCCAATCGACCAAGAACTCGTGAAGCTATGACGAGGGAGCGTGGTCGCCACCGCCGACGACGAGCGCGGCCGTACCTAACGACGCCGACACGCACGTCAACGGAGACGGGCTCTGACAGCTGTCGTCCACTGTCAGGCGTCCTGTGGCTGCGGGGAAGGGCTTGGTGGATGGCGGGACAAGGTAAAAGTTAAGTAGAATTAGCGGGAGCGGGCTGCAGGCTGAGCTTCAGGCGAGTTCGCCCTGGCATACTGCCCCCGCTCCCGGGCCAACCGGCACTAGAGCGTATTTGGTGCACCACTCCAAGTTCCGCTCGGCCTCTGTCAAATCTTGCGGAGTTTGTGGTGACTGCTGTGACTATGGTGGCGAGCTTCTCAATGTGAGCAGCTTCGCCTTCACAAAGACTACATTAAGCAATAATTTTCTGCCAGAATCAACAATAATCATACAGAGAAACCTTTGGTGGTAAAACAAGATAAAATGAAGATGATTGGTCTTCGCGCAGCGACTCTGAAGCCGTCACGCAGCCTCATTAGGCAGTCACAAAATTTGCTCGGAGTCTGTCAAAATCCGACAAATCAGGGCTTATAGGGTGCACCAAATACGCTCTACTGCGTGGTGGGATTCACAGGTGCGGTGTCAATGATAGTATCGTGGGATTCCCAGGTGTGCAAACGAGATTTCGCTACACGAGGCAATGGTGGCATGGGAGCAAGAGACTATGTCACCAGTCATTTTTCATCTTCGTTTCTTGTTAGCCGACATTCAAGTCAACATGATCCACACGTACTTCTTCCACCTATATCCTGAACCTCGGCGACCACAGCCGGATTCACGACCGTTTCGGCAGCCTCTCTCCCCCGACCACAGTCGATCCTACTATCCACACTTTGCGAACATCCCACATGATGTCTTACGCCTTGTGCTTGAGGCTGCGATGGACACGGGGGTGACAAATACAAATGGCCACCGAGCCAATGTTTGCGCGTCACACGTTTGTAGGGAATGGCGCGAAGTTGCCCTACACAGCCCACGCCTGTGGACGGAGATCAACTATTACGGAAAAGAAGTCTTCGTGCATGTTTCGAGCGGTCTGGGCATGTCCCCACAGATGTCATGATCGATTCCCGTCGAAAGGAATACTTTCCATCAGGCCTGCTCAGCGTACTCGCCGAGAACATGGATCGCTGCG
>JACXVL010000474.1:13783-47232 GCA_014898675.1 Athelia sp. TMB | reverse complement strand
AGTAAATGATGATTCTGGTCACTGACCTCGGCAGTGAAGAGTGCCAGCATATCCTCGGATTGGGACTGGTAGGGCTTGGCGAAATCGAAATGTTTCTTGATTTTGGTCCTGAGATGTTCACGGATGACTTTGAAGTCATGCATGTCTGCCGAAGAAGTAGAGAGTCCCAGTGACTCCCTGAATGTAGTGTTATTTGCTGGCCTTCTCAGTTCTGCGAAATTGTGTGAGTTGAATACGAGGTAATCTCTTTGGCCCTGCTTACTGCTTTTTGGTTGTATATCCTTGGGCATTGTGGTGGTTGGTAGGAAAGAGGAGTGGAGCAGTGATCCTAGAGCCGAATAGTTAAAGCCGATTAGGAGTGGCCTTATATCCTGTGCTATTGATAAGATAGATAGAAAGGAAGAATGGAATGGCAGTCGTAGTGTGACTACATTTAGGAACTAAGATCCAAAGGCTCTGTAATGTTGGCCCTTGGCCCCAGGGTTAGGGTTGGAGTTGAGCCGGGCTAGACGCTCATTGACTGTGCGGATGGCCGAGAAGGTGGAACACCTGCCAGCGAAAGACGCGCGTGACCTGCTAGAGCGGCGACCTCAAATCGCAATAGCCAACATCATGGCAGCCAGCCCATCTTCGTCCGCAGCTCGCTGCGACGGATACGTATCGACGTCCATCGCCAGTGCTCCGCCATGTAAGTAAGCGACTAGAAGGCAGGTGATCAGAAGACCATTGATCGGCGCGATGTAACTTACGCTGTGCAAGCTCATCTCGCGCCGCTCGAATCCAAATGGGCGATTCCGGAAGATGCAGTGGTCCGGCAGATTTCGCACGAGCAAATGCTGATGTGTAAAGCTGACATGCGAGATCCCTAGAGTCCTGCAGAACAGCGGCGCGCGCCTGCAAAATGAACGCAAGCGCAATGACCTCCTCGGGGGTGCCGTCTTGGGCAGCGCACTGTATTAAGATCTCCGCTTCAAATTGAACCCACTCGGGCTCCGTTTGAAGGCGGCTGTGCCAGTCCTGAAGGGTTTGAGAGTATGAGCGCACAGAAGGCATCGGTGTTTGGATTCAAGGGCAGCGAGAGCCACTCAATAGTGATCGGGATCAGGCACGAGGCAGCACGCACCTTTCTTTCCTACCTCGACATGAGGCGCTGATGTCCCCTGTTGACTCTGGAAAGTTTATCATCGCACTTTCTGCGGTGTACTTTGTCATAGCTAGTTATGCCATCTTTTTCAGTGCTTTCCTACCGCTCACGGGAATCTATGTACGTATCAGTTTTCTAAATGGCATTCAGGTCAGAGCTAACGACAAAACTTTACCTGCGTAGATCTTCGACGTTTTAGCACAAGATACTCATTATAAGTACTTCGTGATGCTCCTCATTCCAATGACAATATACTTTGTCATCGCAAATTGGGTTGGCTGGCAGTATTATCGAAATTCCTAGGTGTGCTGAGCTTCCCCCATTGCTGGTTTGAATACCACTAATATGCACTCGCTAAGACACGGAAACAAGCTCATGGATAAGACATACGAATACCATGCGTGCATACTATATACCTAACGCGGACAGCAAATAAATACCATAATAAATACTCGAAGCAGAACTCGTCACGGTGGCTCCCTTGATCGTGAACGTTCACTATTCTGTCTGGACTTCCTCTGGACATCTCTCAGCTCATACCACAATCGGGAGCGCGCAACTTCACCCTCAGCAGAGCTCGGGGGACGCGTCGGTCCTTTGTTGGAGTGATCATCCCTTAATCTATCCCGTGGCACATCGAAAGGTGCGGAGCGGGTTGGGCTGAGCTCACGCCCTACTCGAGACTGGAATGATGCAGGGAATCTGAGTCGCACGGGGCTCCTCGCCCGTGCGGGTGCGCGAGAAGATTCAGTGCGCGTTGGGCTCGGTGGGCGTGCTTCGCTGGTAGGTCGCGAAACACGGGGTGTGGTCCTGGCTGTATCAGATCTTGGCCGCGTTGAAAGCAAGCTGACAATTCCCGTACGGGTACCGAACGGTGCTGGTATGGCCGTTGGCCGGCTCGGTGCTGGCTCGTCCGATTCAACTGCCGTGCTTTCAGTTGGGACGGCTCGCCGAGGGAACGCGCTGCGTGAGGAAACAACCGCAACTGGTGACGGTCTGACTGCTCGTGAAGTCGATGTAGTCGGTAGACGGAGGTACCGCGCGCGTCTGAAACGCTAAATTGTCAGGATACTACTGTATTGGTCAGAATTCGGAAATACTGACGCCACGGCTTTTAAAGCGATTTTGGTTCTATACGCTTGAAGCCAGGTCTCAAGAGTTTTGGCTAGAAAAAAAGGTAAGCATGAGGGAAGCGTGGGATTTACGAGGTCCTCACATAATAGCGTCCTCTTGTCCTTCTCGCGAGCCTTCCGGTGCTGGAGCGCCTGAGGCATAGCAGCGCGCCATATTTCCCAGTGTTTGGCTTTTGAATGAGACGCGTGGAATTTGAGCGCAGGTAAAGACTGCACAGCGGCAAATTGAGCAATGTCAAAAATACCAATTGGGAAAGCGTACCTTTGTCCTCGCCTGCCAAATCCCGAACGCACGGAATAGGGTATTTCGTTGCGTCTGCAAGATCACGTCGTATTCCTGTAGGGATGTGTTAGCATGCATCAAGATATGCTTTCGGTCCAGACTGACTATAGGGCGGAGTTTCTCGTTTACGAAACGTTCCCTCCACTTGTTCCAGGCATGTGTGACACAGGCTGCCCTCATCTCCTCTTCCTTCCGTTCCAAAGTTAAGCGTCGATGCCGCGCGGCCCGGGCTGCAGAGAGCCATCGGCTGAACATGCGACGAATATTTTCTATGTCGCTCTTGTCAGAGCTGGCTAATGCCGAGCGCGAGAACAGACTTACCTTCTCGTTTTACATCTTGATAACTCTGCATGAGACTGAGCTCCTCAACATGTCGCATGCACACGCTTTTCCATCTGTTGAACGCGAACCTATGCTGATAATTCAGTACATTGAGCGATGAAGCGGTTGATGTCCACTCACGTCATCATGGCGGCAGCGTTCTGTTGATTGATTTCAATTTCCCGAAGCTTGAGCTCAATCACCCGATTAGTCCATCTTAACAGTGCATCTTTCATCGTGCGCTATTCTCGGTGTTAACAGTGAGCAGAGCCTTAGCGGGAAAGCCACTCACCAGAGCGACCTTGCGCCGGATAAGCATCTCAGCCTCCCTTCGTTGATGCTCTTGCTTTGCCCTCTGCGACCAAACTGCGACATGATATAAGTAAACTGCAATGAACGAGACTGCGTGGGACATACCAAGGTAGTACTTCATCATTTTCCTGCGCTCTAACTCGCGTAACTTCTTCTCCCGCGCCTTTTCTTCGAGCCTAAGAATCCACACCTTCCATGCACGCCGGTAAATGAAGAATTTCTCCGCCATTCGGCCCTGCTTCACCAGCTTTAGCTTCGCGCGCAGCTCCAGCCGCCACGTCAAGAGCATCTTAAACTGTAACTGCGCCGAATTGTAGTGCACTGCGAATGCTAGAGCATTCCGGTGCGAGGAGTGCACTTGGTGCCATTTCTGTAGGGCAGTGGAGGAGAGATACGCGCCAGAACGCGTGGAGAATGCTAGAGCTAGATCTACAAGTGCGCTGTCAGTAACAAAGAAAAGCAAGAGGCGGGATTGCGAACCTTCGCGCTGCTTGTGTTGTTGGACGCGTTGGAGCCAGGCTGACCACGCGTCCTTGATGATTCTGACGGATCTGACCCGCTCAAGGAGCTTGCCTCGTTCCCGAGCTTTCCACACCCTGGATACAGCGCGTAGAAGAACGTCATCTTGGCGAGCTAGATGCTTGGTGGCACGACGTTCAAGCGCCTGTAAAGTCCATTTAGTGACTACACAAATATCTACGACAATGAGGACGAAACGTACTCGTATCTTGCCCTGCGATACCTTCCAGGATGCAATTGTGCGCTTTTTGAGCTGGTGGTCGTGGAACGTGTCGGCCATACCGTGTTCTTGCCTGCGAGAATGTCTCAGTCACGCAACATTTCTCAATAAGACACTGTACTCACTTGCGCCGCTTCCACACATCCAAGACGTCTACCATAATCCGCAGCCCGACTCGGTCGGCCATGGCTCGTTCAGCAGCCCTCAGCTCCACAGCGCGCCGCCAAAGCGCCCAACATCGCTCCGCCCCCGTGCGCGCGCTCGCGTTCAAAAAGCCATCCGCGGCCGCCTCCAGATGATCCACGCCTGACAGCCGCGCCTTCCATCGCCGGAAGACGTGCAGCACGAGCCGTTCCTCGTAGTGCTGCCCCGACAAGTGCGACCGATAAGACTGGCGCCACTTCGCCCACGCGTCCTTGCGCAGCTTCGCCTCCCTTTTCTCGCGTACGATCGTCATCTTGCGGCGCATGTCGTGCCGCCAATCAGCCTGGCGTTTTTCCTTCAGACGTACTTTCCACTTTGTGAGGAATGTACGTTGGCGGCGACTGTTGGCGAGTGCAGAAACGCGCTCGTCGAGCTCGAGCCGCGAGGCGGTTTTGTTGCGCCATTGCTGCATGCTGGTGCGGAGCACGAGATTATCTCGTGCTTGGGATATTTGCTCATTTGTAGTCTATTAAAATTGAATGAGCATCGCAAAGAGAGCCCACATGATGCAGAGCGCACCACTATCCAGTCTAAACCGGATTTCCACACCTCCCAGCACCGTTCCACCAATCGATCCTCGCGGAAGCGATCAGCCTCCTTCTCGTCACGCTCCATGGCAATCTTGCTCCATGCATCTTCTTCATTGATCATACTTTTTGTCCGGGGTCGCGTTGACGGAAATTGTGGACTTGATTTGGATATGGCCGGCGTAGATGTAGGCCGATCAGTCTGTGCACGAGCGCGAGGAGTGATGAGTGGTGTCTGCCGATAAGAAACAGAATCTTTCACGGCAGCGCCGTAGGAGGGGGGAGTAGTGGAAGGCGTTCGCGTGTCTTCTGTCGCGTCGGAGGCGTCGTCCCACGGGCGCAGAGTGCGCGTAGGAGCGAGCAGCATCTGACGGCGCGTATTAGGGGGTGTGGAGGTGCGCGAAGGGCCGCTGTCGCGTGTAGCAAGCGAGTTGACGACGGCGGAGGGTCCTGGGGAGGGCGAGGGGCGGAGGATAGAGCGCGGGGTGCGGTGGTATTGTGGCTCGTCGACTTCAGTCTCTGTACGCTCTTCTGTATCGGCCATGCTCTCTGATTCATCCTCATGAGAATGGAGAGTGAGTGTATCAGCATCCGTAGGGCGTGCGATCGGTAGTGTCGGTTTAGGGAAGTGGTCCAACTGCCGCTGTGTACTTGGTCCTGAAGGTGGTTGAGTGCTGCGCCCTGAGTTTCTGTCGTCGGCATGACCGCTATCATACCCCTGCTGTTGCTTGACCATCCGCCACTTGTCTCCCCAGCTGGTCCCTTTGAGCGTGCCCAGTTTGAGCAGCTTTCCGTAATAAATGACCTCGTTCTGCGGGTCCATCCCACGCTCGCTCAGGATGTCATTATAGGCCTTGAAAACTGAGAGAAATGTCGACGCAGATGGAGATGCGCGGTTGAGGACTGCATCCAGGAATTCGATGTCTTCTAGAGTGAGTCCCTGCAGGTCAGAAGTGGAAACAGCCGAGGAGCGCGAGATATCCGAGACTGTCGTCTGGGCAGCCGTCCTTGCCCCTAAAGATACAGGTTTTCGAGCAGGAGGGGACGCCCGAGTAGGTCGAAAGCCAGACATCCCAACCCAGATTCGTTGAGAACGAGGCGTTTGTTGATGCTCACAGACCGAGACGCGTGCCCACAAGCTTCTATTACAGACTCCGAACCCACGTGATCGAGGAATATCGGCCACGTCCAAAGCAACAGCAAGGTCTCTCTACAACAACTCATGATGCAGCTGCTCTGGCTGTCCCTCCTGCCGCTGGGGGCTCTGGCCAACCAAGGTCTATCTGGCCAACCGACCAATGACACTCAGGCGCTGCTGTGGGGTCCTTACCGCCCGAATCTCTATTTTGGTCTGCGACCAAGGTTGCCGCAATCGCTTATGACTGGTCTTATGTGGTTCGGGACTCATGACTATCAGTCTATCAGTCGTCAGTGTCTACCCAATCTTGCCTTTCGAGTTGATGCTGAAAAGTTGATGTTAGAGACCCGCCATGCGTGCGATACTGGTGACGGGTTGGACAGTTACAGTTGGACAGAGTATGACGCGCGTGAGGGCGGTGTGCAGGTCCTCAAAGACTCCAAGAACAACTATGAGATTACCACGGAGTTTCTAAAGGTTCCTGATGGCGAGCATGGAGGAAGCTGGGCTGCCCGTATCAAGGGTAAACCTATAGACCCAAGTGAGTTAGATCGCGTGCAGGGACAAAAGTAACGTCGCTAATCTATGGTGGACAGCACTGCGTGCGCAGATATCGCTTATATTCTACGCTGGTATGGAGGGTTTTGGTGGTCTTGAGATGGAGACCGAAGAGCTGGACACGGTAGGCGTGTTCATCGATACCTTCAGTTGTGTTCTAACAGCACCAGGGCGTGGACGGCTCGATTGAATTCACAGGATCATCACCTGAACTCGACGAGTTCAAGCTCCGCATCGAGGATGGTATTTCAAGCTCAGCTCACCACATTCTTGATCCTTTCTGACTCCTTTTCAGATCCCAAGAATGAGTTTGTAGAGAAAGGTCCACATCACGCTGACTTCGCCTCCCGCATCGGCAAGACGCACTTCTTGGGACTTCGCATGCAGCCAGGCGCGCTCTGGCAAGCAAAGGAGCTCATCGTGCAGAATATTATCAAGCAAGCATCTGAGCTGCTGGGTAAATACAAGGATAATACCGCAGGCCCACCGGACCCGTCGTTCATTCTCCAGCTGACGGACGAGGTATATCACAACAGCAACCTCTACGCTGTGCAAAAGCTTTTCCGCGGCGAGTTCGCGTTCGACGTGTTTTACGAGAATGGCAATACCAAACTGAGCCGTAAGCCCTCACTTTGGATTTAACTTCTTTACTGACTTGTGGTCATCATAGCGGCGACATTAGACGCTGGCATCCCCGCACTCGTCGAGACATACCACCGGCGCTTCCAGGACACGTTCCCCATTCCGCCTAACTACAACCCTCACAAAACAGAATCGCTCGAGTCCTTCTCTAAGAGCATCACCGCGAACCTGCTCGGCGGAATCGGCTACTTCTACGGCACATCCATCGTCGATAAGGGCTTTGCGCATGAGTGGGACCAGGAGGATGAATTCGACTTCTCGCGCGGCGCATCTGGTGAGGATGATGATGAGGTGGAGGAGAAGGGCGCACGGCTCACCGAGCCCAGGGCGCTGCTTACTGCTACACCTAGTCGCAGCTTCTTCCCTCGTGGCTTCTACTGGGACGAGGGTTTCCACTTGATGCACATTGGGCAGTGGGATGTTGATCTCAGGTATTCATCAAGCCTCCTACAAGCTAAGATTGTAACTGATCGGTGCAGCTTGGAGATCTTAAAGGACTGGATCAACCTCATCGACGCTGATGGTTGGGTTGCTCGTGAGCAAATTTTGGGAGAGGAAGCACGAAGCAAAGTGAGTTTATAGGCCTCCTCAAATGTACTGATGCTGACGATATGCGCTCAGGTCCCCTCTGAGTTTCAGACGCAGGTACCCAACTTTGCCAACCCGCCCACCTTAACGATGGCTGTCACCGACTTCATCGCCCGACTGAAAGCCCGCACTTCTACCCCCTCCGACGCCGACCTCGGCATGGACGCGGGCATCCAGGCGGTGTTTTCAGGCGCACCGGCGGGGGTTCCAGGCAATCAGCACCTCGAGTCCCCCGAGCTCGCGATGGCGTACCTCAAGTCCATTTACGGCCCGCTCAAGCGTCACTACGACTGGTTCCGACGCACGCAGCGTGGGCAGATCAAGCAGTATGCACGCAAGGCGCGGTCGCGCACCGAGGCGTACAGATGGCGCGGACGCAGCCAGATGCACGTCTTGACCAGTGGAATGGATGATTACCCCCGTGGTCCACCACATGCTGGCGAGCTGCATTTGGATCTTATCAGCTGGATGGGGTATTTCACTAAGACCATGAAGGATATCGCTGGGTTCGTCGGGGAGACTGAGGACGAGGCTAGCTTCATCGAAATTGAGAAGGCTATCGTCCAGAATTTGGATGGTAATTCCTTGAGTGCGCTCTCTGGCCAGTAGCTAACAGCGTTATATAGACCTCCACTGGAATGAAGAAGAGCAGATGTACTGTGATGCCAATGTTGATGATGAAGGCATGTCATGACTATCCTTTTTAGACTCGTACTGACGACGCCCAGATGAATCGTATCACGTGTGCCACAAGGGATATCTCTCCCTCTTCCCTTTGATGCTTTCCCTGCTTCCGCCCGACTCACCGCACGTCGGAACGATCCTCGATATGATCAGCAACCCCCAGGAGCTCTGGTCGCCGTACGGCATCCGCAGTCTTTCACTCAGCCACCCTGAATTTGGGAAGGGTGAAGACTACTGGAAAGGCCCCATTTGGATGCCGATGAACTATCTGACATTGGGCGCACTGTACAAAACATACGCAGCACAAGAAGGACCGTACAAAGCGCAGGCACAGAAAATCTATACTGAGTTGAGGAAGAACATTGTCGATAACATTCACAGTGTATGTGATTTGTACCTCGACTTTAGATTGATCTGATATCCCTCCAGGAATATGAGCGTACTGGTTATGTCTGGGAGCAGTACGATGCCCTCGATGGTCATGGCCGTAGAAGGTCAGTTCTTTTTCGTCCTACTTACATGCCAATCTCACATTTGTTCGACAGTCACCCCTTCACTGGCTGGACGTCATTGGCTTCTTTGAGTAAGCGTTTTGGTACGATATTCATTCACGCAAGGTGCTCACTCTTGCATAGTTTTAGCCGAGAAATATTAGTACACGAAGATACATGCGCAAAGTATTTATTTCATTGTGCTCCGTCCCAAAATAATCATAATCGTCCCTCGAGACGTCTACATATCGTACATCATCATGTCCTCTCGCCACCACCTGCACGTCCAAACAAACCGCCCATCACACTAGTGACCGTCTCTGTTATTTGCCGCTGCTGGGTTTGTGTGTGTTTGACGTAAAATAGTCGGACATTGGTGGAGTTCCACAGTCCCAGCGGGGTCATGCCACGAACGTAAATTTCTCCCCATATTAGCGAAGTCAGCCAAACAATAGAGGCGTCCGACCACTGGATAGGGTAATTTTCAGTTCAATATGTCATGTAACATGATGTACGACTCACTATGAATTTTCTAGGCGTCACAGGGGGTGCGGGCGGAAGTACATGTGCCAGCGAAATGCTGCGAAGCAGATCCATGATGGCACCAGTCGGATTTGTTTTGTCGCGAGAGAATTGCAGTTCTTGCACTTTGGGCAAAACCTCTGATATAACCAGCATGACAGAGTCGAGAGGCAACCTGTCAAATTGTTTTAATGATATCCTCGTATGATATGGTTGATAGACATCACCCTTGTTGCCATGAAGTCACCTGGAAAATATTCGTGAGCCCACGACAAGGATATGAAGCATGAAACATACCCATTCCTGAGTCGGGACGAAGCCATTCTTCCCTACGCCCGTCGCTGCAACGCGCTCCAAGCTGCCTGAGGTTTCCACCGACGTGGACCGCCTGGCCCTCATCTTTCCTCGCACCTTTTCTGATACAGCACCGGAAGCATCGGCTAAAGGAACAGTTTCTGACGTCGGTGAAGTCAATGGTCGGGCCGTGGACTCTACATCAGGAGGAGTCGGGGTTGCTGAGAAGTCTATCTGCCGCGTGCCCTCCTCTAGATCAGCCAACTCATTTTCACCAGCTTGCTCCCTCTCCAGAAGCCTCGCTTTCTCGGCCGAAGGATCTTCATCTTCCCCTATGTCACCTGCGGGGCCCTTTCCCTTCGTGTCTCTATTCTTTTTGCGCGCCTGCTCCTCCTTCGCCAGCTGTGCACGCCGAATTTCTCGCAGCCCACGCGCAAGCGTAAATGTTCCGAGGTCTTCAAACGTTTTGTGGGCGGTGAGCAGTCCATAAATGAGATTGGGATTGTCACTGAAATGGTGCAAAATAATTGAGTTAAAAGCCTCCAGCCTGAACACAAAGCATCAATACAAAGCTACTGAATGAATGAGATATACCTGCATGAAGAAAAGAAGTCTCGGATGACCCTCATCAGCCAAGAGAAACAACGGATTTGAGAAAGAGTTGAAGAGTTGGATGAGACGAGTCGACGTCATAACGGATAAGTTTTTCATGTGCGGGGCTAGGTTAGAAAGTGCAATGATGAGCGCTGGATAAAGCGAATTCAGTTGCCCCGAGGTTGTAGCAACTATCGAGTATATCCCCTGTGATCATAAACTTTCAGTGAATCAGCCGTCATTATCAGCAATGATCAACACACTCTAATCACAAAGTCAGCATAAGTACCACCGGCATTGTACTTCATGGGCAACTGGGCCTTCACAGGGTAGCCAAGTTTCCGGCCAAACGCACTGTCCGCCGACAACGTCTGAATGATATATGATAGTGCGCGGCATAACCCATGATGCTCTGAGCTGTCTCTTCAACCATAAATCCACGCAAACAGCCAAAGATATACTTACGTGGCTTATCTTTGATATCTATGAAGTAAGCTAAAAGGTAGGCAACGATGTCCGTCCCTTTTTCTGTTTCCAACACATAAAGACGAAATTTCTGAAGCAAAGCGTCATTGGAAAATGTATCGCTGGCATTAACGGAACACGTGCCTTGTTTAACTCAAGCATTTTCCACAGGAATATCACTATTCAAATGATCAGACATTCCGCGATGTACGTAGATGAAGTAAGCCCACCAGTGTCAGAAATGTAAGGAATTGATTTCTTAGCACCCGGCAATAAATTGTTTACAGAGGCATTGTGCTGCTGAAACACGCCTATAACACCTTCAGTGATAAACTCAAAGTCCTGGATCCTGTGCTATATGCAGATTGAATTTTAGGGAATATTGACGGAAACTCATCTAATGCTCACCAATTTGGCCAGGAAATAGCGGAAAGCGTTGGTTTTGGCGGTGGGATTAGTGTTTTCAATCTCCCCGTTGGTGGATACTACAACTATATCCCGTGCTGGCCCGCTTTGGAAGTCCAATAGGGAATTAAGCACCTGGAAACATATCCCCACCAAAGTCGACCTTGGATCCTCGCCCTTGAACACCAAGTGGTTGTAAGGCAATTTACCTGCCATGCTCTGGATGCTGAGCTCCGTCGACTGCGCTGAGTTCATGGCAGTGTTCAGAAGCGAGCACAGAAGAGTCAGTACGTCTCTCCGTGACGTCTTTTGCACCAGCTGAAGGGTGTATGCGGATGGCACAGATAATAGCGCAGATGGAGGAATGTAGATTTGTCGAGACAAAAGTATAAGGAGCAGACGCAGTACCTCAGTCTTGTTGGCATCAAAGGCAGCACCTGGACCAGGATCCGCTGTTGAGCCAATCCCTTTCTCCCTGAAACAATATGTTAGTGAATCAAGATGGCACGAAGGGAAAGGTCACCCACCAGATTACGTAGTTGATCTTATAATGATCAACCTGAATCTTGTTGGGCAACGTGAATCCACAACAAAAGAGAAGATCGGTGATACAACTGAACAATCGTTCCCCCAAAGAGGGGAGCGTCTTAGTCTTCTTCTGCTTGCTACTTGCCGGCTTTGGTGGTTCTGCTGCCTCTTGATCACTGTCGTCTTCGTCCTCAATTACAAACTGCGACTCCTGCGTGCCCTCAGCAGAAACCTCATCATCTTCGACTTCTTCTGTCTTCCACCAGACTTCACGTTCAAAAGTGTTTGACTCCCCATCAGCCTCAAACACCACCGGTAAGACGCGCTGCAGCACTCGTATGCAGTTCAGGACTTCCTTGGTGGCATTGCGTTCATTGGTTCGAATAAAGGAGGATGCATAAGCAACCATAGACGCGTTGACTGGGGTGGGAAATGTGTGATCGGAGACTAAGTTGAACAGACGGGAAGTTATAACCCGTATGAGGGTCGCGATGTTCTCGGGCGCATCCAAGAGCGCGCGGCGAACTGAGGGCGGGGATAGGGATGAGTGTCGGGAGGAGCTATAAAGCTAATAGTTGCACGTACTGTCACTCGGTGTTATAAGCGAGAACACGTCCGATGGGGTGTCAAAGAGAACAATATACTTCAAGGCATTCAGCTGTAAACGTATAGGGCAAGATCTGTGGAAGGCTACTCACTTGCTCCCAGTATGTATCATTTTCCGATAGGTTCTGGATTGTTATAAGATAATTGTGGTCAAGAATCTGGCTTTGACTTACCCGCGCCGTGGCCAGTTTTGAGATGCCTCCAGGTTGGCTGCGGAATGCAAGCTTTGCACCATCGCCCATCTCAAATGGCGCCGTGAGGCGCTGAGGTAGGTTGGAGAACATGAATCTCCTCCTCAGTTATGCGGAAGGTGAGAGCTTAAAATGAGCAGGCGATTGGGTATACGAAAAGAGATGAATAGCAGGTGCTTGAAGTCCTGGATGAAATGCACCGTGTCGATTGCAGTGTTGGGCGCTTATTTGGCCACTTTCCATTGGTGAAGACCTCGGGACGTGTTCACAACTTCACATTGAGGCTCAATCACACATAAATACTGCGGGCCTGGACATATCAACGCAGTGGTGTGATTATCCAGATAATTACGATGGTAGCTGACGCTTAGTAGTACGTAGAGCCTACTTTTAGAGAGATCTAAAATGAACCGCATCAATGGACCGTCGTCCAATATACTCGAATATAATACAAACTGTGGGATTGAAGATAGTAGTTGATCAATACAGGCTGTTGGATGGCCCTACCATTCAACATTTCTATCATAAAGTTTAACATCATATCAGAAGCTGTATATCCAGAATTCCTTCTCGTCCGCCTACGGATGTCATCAGCATAAAACAAAGACAGGCATCAAACTACTCACATTTACCAGAACGATACTGTCTTCTGACATCATAGCGGCCTTCCACTTCCCCTCAAACTTATCTAAATCGACCTCTACAAATCTCACCGGCAAGGACGTCTGCACCTCGGGGACGAACATTCGTTTCGAGGCAGGAATAGTGTTACTTGATATGACCGCCTGGACATGCTGCGGATCGTCCACAAATGACCGCTTTGCCGAGAAATCGTAGACGCGAAGAGACGGTGTCTTGCTTTTGCGGGGGGAGATATGTGCAACAACGCACCGCAGCCCGGCGGTATGGCAGGTCCAAATGTCGGACAAGTCGGGGTCAGTCATGATGCAGCGCGTTCCGGTAGGGCCCCAATCTGGCCATGCCACCTCTTCGCGCATTGAAAGTGGATCAGTGCTCGCATAAATAAGAAGTGTAGACAGGGGTATGAAAAATAAGGCTTTACGCGACTGCTCGCCCGACCACGCATCGAATGTCAAGGTGTACAATATATCGCGCGGAGGAGTCGAGAATGCGGCAGAGGATGCCTCTGATGGCGGGTCGGAGCTGAGGGTGAGATCCAGGAGCATTACCCTATATCCGCAGGAGGGCAGGCGCAGTGTGCAGAGGGGCATGTGCGCGGAGCCTGATTTGAGGGGCCACATTCTGAGGAAGGCAGTGACCTGGTCGAGACAGCAGGCCACCACCACGACCTCGTCAGGCAAGAACGCGAAACAGCGCATGTCCGCGGGACCCGCTGGGAGATACTGCGATTCAGGGCTGATTAATAAATTAGCTATAGATGTAGGAAGTACCTACTAGACAAAGCGTGCCGTTGTACCAATCATAGACTCTGAATTCAGCATGCTCTCCGGGTCCAGACGATGAGTGCATAATGCCTAGATACCGGCCGTGCACCTTGATATTAGGTGCTTCCATTTCGCGATCAACGCCTTCCATACGGATGAAATGGCTCTCAGCGCGGGGATGCACGCTCCCGGTGCTTAAGGAGTACAAACGCAACACTGGCGCTCTGCGACAACATCAAAACATCAGGCAAGCTCTGTATCACTGGCCCAAATAGACATACGCACTCGTCCAAGTCCAAGATCACCAGCAGATCTTGCGCAGGCTCCATGGTGAAATCTCGACATGGTCCAGGAGAGTCGAACGTCCACTCATGACGCTTTGGTAGCCCACGCAGCTTAGAGGAAATTTGCTTGAACACGATAGATCCCCCAGTGGCGGTGGCCACGACGCCCCCGTAGAACTCCCATGTATCGCCACGCAGAGCGAGGCAGTCCTTCGCTGTCCATGTCAAAGTGCTCCAGGCCTGTTGGTGCGCGTCGAGCATAAGCAGGCGCTCATTGGACCCTAGGTCGCTGCTGATTCGAGGGCCATCTTGCATCCCGGCTAGGAAAAGCGCGATCCTATATTGGAGTTTCGTATCCTTTGCGATTGTCGAGAATGACTTGCACACCTGATGTACTTGGTTTGATAAGCTTAGGGATAGAAAGTAACTGGCGCACCTGCCGGCACGCGACGAGCGACCTGATCTCGAGTTCGTCAAAGATGAGCGCCGTAAGTTCATTCGGCAGAGTCAAAATCTTTGCTTGATCAGATTCTGACATTTCTGTGGTTGAGAGCTGTTCCAGCCCGAGTATCCACTAGTTAGCCTATCTGCTCTGGTCGATGTATGTGGACAGTATGTCGACGAAGCGAGAGTGCGAATATGATCGGCGTCGCGCTGAGGATTTTCGTCGAAGTCGCGATCGGTTCGCTGGGCAATTTCTGCATAAGAACCTTCAAGTTGGCTCACCTCTCTAGCGAGCATTTCAATCGTAAGACTAGGCACAATCCAATTCCTTCAAGTATGAATGCCTCGGAGTCCGAGCCATATCATCTTTTTCAGGTGGCATAGGGGACTTGGTTATATGGTAGTAGAATCCGCGGTATTAGAGTATCTATATGAGCAGTGCGAAAGAGTACGATAGTGGGGTTGGTTGATGCCTTTATCCATATGATATCACCAAGGCGCGGTGCTCTCAATATTCTCAAAATACTTTGCCCTTGCCTCCTTGCTCATGATATGCACCGCAAAATTTCCGGCGTCGATCATCGCCCAACCTCCTGTGGGTCTGCTTTTCGCTGACTTTTGAGGAAGAGCGACCGGAGGTTGCATAGATAGTAGCTGGAACGTCGTCAATCCGTGTCGAATACGCACCAGTCGATGATGGACTCACTGTCTTGCGAACGACACGCACGACCGACTCTATCGAACCCCGGTTCTCCGTACCCTCCTTCACCTGTGCCATCACCACCCAGTTCCACAAACCACCTGAGCCAAGATCTAGTGTGCTCTCCCCGCCGTAGGTACGCCTTCTGATTCGCCGGCGTCCATTGGGCTGCCGCTCCAGCACCCTGGGGCCATGGGGTATCTTAAGTGGCTCACGGGCCACAAGCGTATCTGGCTCAAGAAAGGGGGACCCTTTGAGGGTGTCATAGAGCACGCGGATGGGCTCAGGAATATTCTCAGGGAGTTTGAATGGTTCTGAGGGGATGTGAGGAGGTGGAGGACGTCGATCGAAGGTCGCTGACGGGGGTGACGGGTCGTCCTCTGGGTCGACAAACCACGGCGGCGGACTTGTACTCACAAAGCGTGGCAGCGTCCCAAAGACTGCTGCTGGACGCAGGATATGTCGAGGACGGGCGGCGCGTAGAGCAGCGTACATGGAGGTAAATAGCTGAGGCTCGGAGGTTGTACCTGCACTTGGCGTCGCGTCACGGCAATTGGACGGCACGCAAATAAACCTGTACTGTAACTCTTACGACCACGACCAACGATGGGTGCACGAGCTGGCCTGGTTGTATGCGTGACCTCATTTTTACTAGGTAAGTACTTGTGAAATGCTCTAATCGCTTATTGACTTTGTTGGCAGGGACTTTGTTCACGCACTGGATCGCGGACTCACTGACACTATGGAAATCGCCTGTCACGGATGAGAACCTCTGGACGGCAGCATCTTACTACTCTATCCTCGCTGCGGGGCCCTCTGTAGCATTCTACTTTCTTGGCACTGTAGTAGCACTGGGCGGAGCAGCCATCCTGTGGAGCCTCGGTGACGGCGAAGCCAGCAATCTCATGTTTGACAACGGGAGCATATGTAAGTTAATACTACACTCTCGCTGTTCTTCTTGCACCTCACTGATGCTATGCTAGTCCTCTATGGTACCGCTATATGGGTTTATGGCTACTCCGCCATCCCTAGTAGGGTTTTCTTTCGTAGTCCCATGTATCACATGCTGATCCACATATAGACCTATTACAGAACTTCTCCTCAGTTCCCGCACACCCCATCCTCGACGTGGTGCCACAAAAATTGCGCGAATCCACCCTGGAGCTCGCATCTAATAATCTTGTCGCGAGCGTTGCACTCACAGGTGTGCTCGCGCTCCAAACCGGCCGCTGGTGGGCGGAGCGTGCAGACACCGATGACCAAGACGCAGTCGCCGCGGAGCAGGCGGATGATGAAAAAGACGCGCGTCGAAAACGGCGAAAGGAGCGGGTGGAAGAGAAGGGCCCTAAAAAGCGACGAGGGGCGGCGCCATCGTCATAATTATGATTGTTTCGTGGATATTTTCGCATTTTCTGGCAATCATATTATCGATATCATGGTTTCAACACCATCCGCAAAGTTTGGTGGGAAAAATAGGCTATATATGATCTGGGCTGTAAAGTTTATCTAATAATCTAATATCTTACTCTTGCACGATATCCTCCTTCCGCGGCTTGGAATCTTTGAAGATCTCCCGACCTTGACCGATGAGTGACTCCGCTGCATTGTCTACAACAATGCCCAGTCCCTCCTCCTTTACAAGACCAAGGACATGCTCCAGCTCTACGAATCCATCCTTGTCCACATCCAACTTCTGAATGACTGCACGTCCGACCTCGTCGTCGGGCTTGTGCTTGATCACACCAAGCGCCTTCTCAAGATCTTGCACAGAGATACGCCCCTGGGCATCGGCCTGAATCATCTGCAGTGAGCTTCCGACACGGTCATCGTAGGCCTCCAGCTGGCTGTCGATTTTGGTGAGCATACTGCGGATGCGCTTGGTCAGCGCGCCCGACGGCGACTTGGGATCTTCCTCAGCCTGCAGGTTCTCCTCCATGAGCTCGCGCAGTTCGTCACGCTCTTTCAGCACGCTGGACTTGGCGGAGAGAATGACGAGGGATTCAGTCAGCTCGTTAAGCTGCTCGGTGGTCATGCGCGCATCCTCGGCCGCTGTTTCCACGCTGTCGGGATGGAGCTGCATGGCAATTAGCAATTATTTTACAGACTGGAAAAATGGTATAAAATACCTCAGACTCTGGCAAAAGAGCGCGCGCAGATTCCGCTTCCCGCTCTTCAGCCTCCCTCTTTGCCCGCCGAGCATCCTCCTCCTTTTGCTCCTGCTCCTCCTCATCCTCGATGAGCTCCTCCTGCTCACGCAGCACCTCGAGCTTCTGTTGGTAGCTCGCCTTGTCCGAATCTACTTCCAGCTCTGCCTCGTTCAGCAGGTTGTCTGGCAGACCGCTGAGCACGCTCTCCAAGCTCGAGATGACCGCCGTCTTTCCGTCCTCTTCGCCGGGCTTCCTGTCAAAGTAGAACGCTCGGCCGAGGATGAGCAGCACACCTGAGACCCGGTTGTGCAAGTGCAGCGAGATCCACGTGCTCAGCTCCTCGCGGAGGCGTGCGGGAGACACGCCGCCGGTACGGATACCACGCGATTGACACGCATGTTGCAGTTCCGAGGTGGACAGCTCATCGACACCCTCGCTGTAGATCGACTGGTCGTCGCGGCGCAGGTGCAGCAGCCGGGAGCGGATTGTCCCGCGCAGGAAGTTGTCCGTGCCAAAGGCATTTAGACCCATATAGCGCGACATTGAGGTCAGCTGTGGGCGAGAGAGATTGTCCAGTGTGAGGTCATCGTCGAAGAGCTTGGCGACGTTGATGACGTCTGCGGCCGTGGGAGACTCGCCAGTTGAGCGGACCTTGCGAAAGAACTCTTTGAAGGCGTCACTGCCGATGATGTGCGCATTCGCTTTGAGGCCTGATTCGCGCAGTGTCTCTTGTAAGAATTTAGCCATTTCGAGGCGGACGCGAAGCAGCTTGCGCTGTTTCTCTTCCTGTAGAATGATGAGCATTTCGCATGTATATGAAGAATAGCTAGGCTTACAGCGGCGAATTTGTCTTCAAATGTCGAAGGTAGCATATTGGGGAACAGTTTTAGCGCTACCGGCAATAGCAGCTCCATGAATGGAACCACGATGAACACAGAGAAGGGAACAAGCCGCAGGATATCTTGGGTTGTACGTTTCAACTATCGCAAATTCAGCTAACATTCATGAACAGACTTCGGTAATACATACCTGCCTCCGCTCCCGCCTCGTCAAGCTCTCACCGTGCAACAGCTTCCATTGCAATCTGGCTGAGATTCGCACCTCTGACACTAATAGCTTTGATCCATGCCAGTAATGCGCGACTTCATGTTTGACCTTTTTCCAAGCTCGTGTTGCGAGGGGCGCCTGCTTCACCTCCTTTGGCACGGGCGGGACCGGCCTAGGTTCAGAGGAAGGCTCCTTCGGGATACTGTCATTAGTGTCTGTGGGTGCCTTAGAGCTTTGTAGTCTCCTTGAAACAACCAGAAGGCCTGCTGCGCGAGGTGCCGTGTAGGCGGTACGGTGGGTGAGAGTGTGTATTAATTGGGTGCGTTGGGATAGGTTATAATACCGAACAAGGAGGGTGGGGGAAGTTCGAGGGATCCATAGAGACATAAGAGAAGCGAACTTAAGGAGACCTGGAGCTCTATGATGGTGTTTCCGGTCAGATTTTGTAGGAGGACATGCAGGTTACGAAGCAAGCGAGGAGTTACGAATCGGCTCGGCTTCGGTGTCTCCGAGCAGGCGCGCGTCGCGAAATTTTGGTGGCTGAGATTTGATCATGCCATCCTCTACAATTCTAACTGACCCGACGAGTCAAGCGTACAAAAAGGCTCTCAGGCAACACTTGAAGTCGACAAGCAACAGAGACAAAGACGTTGAATTATCGTGGACAAATTTCCGGGTCCAAGAGAAGGCTTTCAAGGCGCGATTCCCGCCTCCTGACTTATCTCGGGTCCTAGACTTGACGGCGCCTGACACTTTCGAGAGCGAAGCCGTCCCTGGAGGGTGGCACGGGAAGCCAGATGCTGTAGAGACCCGAGAGATTGCGCTCAAGGGAATGAGTGATCAGAAGGCCTATATCGTACCTCGCATTCCGGGTACGGCTCTGCCTTTGATGATGTACCGATGTACGTATTCATCTGTACGATCATGTTAATATAGGTCTGGTCTTGCTGCCTTCCTTTGTGTCTCCGGTTGATCAGAAATCTCTTGTCCGTTGGGCTTTGCGCGATCATGCTAAAAGCCCAAACGAAACAAACCTCGATGCACATTATGTGGTACCTGACGACGGCCTATGGAATACATATGTGGGATCCGAGGGTGCTGAGGAGGTGATCATTCAACCTCGAGCTCTTGTTTCCCCCGAGCGAGTCATCGCAGAGCCTACAGGCCCTCGAAAGCTTATCTCTAATACCGCTGCGTCTCTGGAAACATTCGAAGCTCTCTCACTGGCTCCGAAACCACCTCCACCAGCCTCGGCTACAGTCCAACCTGCGAGCTGTTCCTCTCTTATCAAAAAATTGCGATGGGCAAACATCGGCTGGAATTATCACTGGGGAACGAAACACTACGATTTCAGCAAGGGCCCCGGCGCCATAGATCCTCTGATAAGGGATATGTGCAAGCGTGCGGTAGAGACGGTGGATTGGAACCAGGTGTTTGGTGTCAATGACGATACCAACAAGCACTCGGACTGGGGCCCTGAAGGGCCTGATTGGCATACATGGACAGATACATATGGTATGCACCATTAATTTTACTCGAACATGCATATGAAGGGTCGCACCTCGCAGAACCGGATGCAGGGATCATCAATTTTTATCAAGAGAAAGTGAGCCTGCTCATTATGTCTTGTCATTTACAAAATCAGTTGAACGATTCAGGACACTCTGATGGCCCATGTTGACCGTTCTGAGGTCTGCGCGACGTCACCTCTGGTGTCAATATCGTGAGTAACTGCCCACATTATCTATTGTATTTGGCTGAGAATTCTATATTAAGGATTGGACACGCCGCGATATTTCTCATAGGTGGCCTCACAAGAGATACTGAGCCTGTGCCCATTCTGCTCCGCTCCGGAGACGTCGTCATAATGTCGGGCCCTCAATGTCGACGTGCCTATCACGGTTCGTGAATAGCTTTCTGACGATTTAGAATCGACATGGAACTCGATTTACAGGTGTCCCTCGTATCTTGGAAAACACTCTTCCCGCGCATTTTGCGGTGAGCGAAGATGATGAGGAATGGGCTGGCGATTTTGAACAGTACATGCGGGGGACACGCATAAATGTCAACGTGAGGCAGGTGTTTCCGAAAGGATTTGATCCGATTGCATGAGAATCTGGACTAGGAAGCCACTCTCTGTCGGTTCGAAAACCTTATGCCTGCTGTACTAGTACTATAGCTCTTGATATACTTGTCTACGGTCGCGACGTACGACGTTGGGACAAGAGGTAGAATATGTGCTGCTCTGCACGCGAACATACCGGCGCCGCAACCACGTCTTTACTTACGACCTATTCGTGATCATCGAACACGAAGGCCACTGGAGCAAGTAGCAGCAGCTTCCGTACGGCGACCCATTAACAGCCGTCAGCTTTGGGCGCCTTACGTTTTCGTCGCAGAATATGAGGGGCTGTACCCTGGCATTGGATGTGCACACCGGTACCCCTCCGGATAACATTCTAACGCGCAAGACACAAGGGTAGAAAAGTTCAATATCACTTGGTCACACACAAGCAGTTATAATCAACTCACATCGTCATATCGATGGTGCAAATATGTGGGTATATTTCCTGGGATATATCTTTCTGGAAACGCATTCAGCGGTCAGAGTCGCAGGCGCTTGCCAATCAGTATTCTTCGTCAGATTCATACCGATCAAGGCCATCGTTACCTCCGCCAGAGGGAGAAAGGGGGCGCCAAGCCTCGATTTCGAGGCCAGCAGTGTCACTGATTCCCGCAGCCTCGTGATCATGGATGCAGTCATCCGGGCTATCCGCGTGAGCGGTGTTCAGGCTGAATGCTTTATCTGAACCTGTTGTTTCCCTCACCTTATCCACGCTGAAGGGTACAGTGTCCTCTTTGGGCCATTCCAAAGCGACCCTGAGAGCTTCAACTTCTGCATCACTCCTCATGAGGCTTTCTAGTTCTCCTTCGGCGAAGAGCTCGGAGTCTGCTATATCGTCAACACCGCGTGCGCGTTCAGAGACGAGCAACTGGAGGCGCGATGGTTTGCGGTTCAAAGAGATGGTGGATGGCGAGGCTGTCAACAAGTATGACAGCAAGGGTAAAGGTGGAGGTGTTGTGGCTCTTGAGGCTGGCGCAATTGTTGTCAAAGCCCTAGGTTCGCAAGCCACTAAGGAGGAAGGGGGGAGCCCCGAGGGATCGGCCACTGCGGGCAATGACGAATTGAGTGGACGGAGAAGGAAACTTGATGCCTCGTCCATGTCTCGAAGCTTTGTTTTGCGTCGTTTACGGGCCGGTTCGAGATGACCATCATCTGGCGCTTCTGATCCACGCTTACTCGCAGAGCCAGATGACCCAGTAGTCGTAGAAGCGGTGTCGTCATCGCTCAAGTCTTCTTCTCCTTGAACGTCTAGCACGACTTGAATCTTCCCTTGAGCTTCAACCTTCTTCTTCCAGATCTCTTCTTGAAATTGCACGACGTCTTTGATGCCCCTGGCGACGATGACTCGCTTTGACATCTTGTTCTTGCCCTTCCCCTTTGACTCAAATTGGTCCAACCATGGGACTTCTCGTATCCACTCTTCAATCAGATCACATATCTCATTGTAACGTCGTAAGACGGTACCCTCCCCAACTGCAAAGCGGGCTGCTAGAAGTCGAGCAAATTCAGTCAGACTAGTAATCGAGTTGCGTACTTCGGCCTCGAGGGACAAAATTAAGACCGCGCAAGCGATTGGTGGCGTAGCTGCGCGATCAAACCTAGCCGTATGTCGGCTAAGGAGATCGCATATAGATGCTGCAGTGCACATGACCAAGTTGAGCGGAAGCGCCGATATCTGTTTGACTAACGCGGAGGGCATGGGGGATGAAGATGTGATCGGATGCAGTAATGAATGCAGGTGCGTTCGCAGGTTTGGCAGATGTACAGTGGCATCGGACGATGGCACTTCAAGATGCAGCAGCACGGCGACCTTCTTGAACGCACGTGTAACAGATGAAGGCGTCTCGTCGATAAGATAGGCGATATCCAAGATGGAATCCGGCTTGCGGGACTCTCTCATGCCAATGGCGATACATGCGCCCGCGGTCAGCCGTGCCCTGCGCCCCCACCGGTAGCGCCCCAAGGTCATGGCCTGATTGAACAAATTGGCCGCGCGTGGCGACACGCCAGGATTAGACAAGCGTGAGGTGATAGACCTAATGAAGTCGTGCATTGCATACTTTAAGCAACAAGAGGTCAGGTGGGCGGGCGCGCGTACACGTCGACATTACGCACCGTGTTTTTCTGGTCCCTGACCTCCTTGCCCTGACCGGAAAGATCCCATCCACTTCGGCGTAGGCTTTTCAATGTGGTAGATCCTTTCCATAGCGGGTTGTTAGATTCTCGGGCAGAGTTATTGCTTTGGCTGTCGTCCAAATGTGCAACAAGGACAGACTGAGTCGGATCTTGGAGAGTCCCACATGAAGTGCAGATCGCCGAGCATACTTCTTCGTCCCAAGATATCTGACCACCGCAATCACCGCAGCTCGGCATGAGGCGGGAACAAGTGAGGATGAGCAAGAAACTTGGACTTGGTGAAAGCAAGTGAACTTTGACGTTATTGACGGTTCCTGACAGGACAGGGGCTGAGTCACTGCGCATGAGCACGATACGCGGAATTCACGCAGGTCCAACCGCGTTTCTATCTCTGCATTTGAGGGTGGTGGTGGAGATCAATCGCGCGGCGACCATCATATTCCCCCTTTCACATAGCTTAATCCGCAACGTGTGTGATGCTGCCCCCTCGAGTTTATTCTATCTCCGACATGTTTTGGAGTGCTGTAGCTCAGCCTTCAAAAGGCGACTTCTGGAATACCCCGGAATGGCTGCGGAAACTTGGCATTTGGCAGGCGCATCACGGCGTATGGGTTCTTACCCCAGGTTTTTGTCGAATCGAAGCCTGGCAGTTCCTGCACGATCCCCCAAGTGGCGCCCACCCTCAGATGCGGCACGCCCAACTTTATGTATCCCGCTCTATGTCCAATATATTCTCTTATCGCAATGAAATCCGCCCGGATCTGCATCATGTCTGGGGTTGGTACATCACATGCGCAAGTCCTAATTGCATCGGTGTAGAAACTGATATATATATCACTTGGAGTATCAACTTTGGCTCCATCTTCACCCTACTCGGTAAAGTACCCTTATAACATGCCCCCTCATCACCACCACCACCATCACCAGGACTTTGAGTCCAAGCACCCCGCAGCTAGGCGCCACAGACTCTCGAGCGTCTCCTCCAGCAAAAGGCCGAATGTTGTCGCCTTTGCGAACCTGACCGTGAGCTTCCTTGTACCATATTTGAATGCTTCTGACAGATTCGTATTTCTCTAGCCGATGTGGGCAGGTATTGCAGGATCCACAGTCGACAACGGGACCGGTTACGAGGTCGCACTGAGCATTCACGACTCAGTATACAACACGGACTTCGCTTCAGACACCATCCCTTGCGACCTGACCAAACCTGAGCAACTGGCCGCGGATATCGAGAAGCATGTACTCGCGCAGTTGACTAACTTTGGCAACGAACACATCTGCAAATTCGTCGGTGCTGGTGTTGCTGCTGCCCTGCTCAAAGATGTCAGTCAAATTACACGGTTTTGTCTCGAAATTGAACTCATGGGACGTATGATCAGTGCCCGAATCTTTGCACCCGCCTGTGGCTTGACATGGACATAGTACCGATCGTGTTCAACATCAAGACGTACCACGTCGATTCTCCTGCTAAAACTTCCCGCAATGCTTCTGGAATCAACACTCCTCTCCATGGCGCTGGGGCTCAAGCTCAGGCTCCCGCATTTACTGGAGCTCAAGTGCAGGCCAAATTGCCCGTTGACCGTACTCTCGACGAGCAGGCTGATTCGGCTGCTCGTAAATGTGTAAGCCCTTCTCGTTTGATCTCTTATTTCAATCATTCAACCGCATTTCGTAGATAATGTATTTCGGTCCCAGTGGTGCTCCACGTCTTACCATCGGTGCCCGCAATGCCGTGTCTGTCGATGCGGGTGGCAAGATTCATCTCCTCGACGACTTGGAGGACTACAAGAAGACTGTCGGCGCCGGCACTTGGAATGCCATCACCAAGCTCGCGGACGAACTGAAGGAGAGGAAGGTGAAGATGGGCTTTTTCTCCAGTACACCGCAGGGTGGAGGTGTTGCATTGATGCGACACGCTCTGATTCGCTTTTTCGCGACACTGGGTGTTGATTGCACCTGGTAAGCACGCGATCTGGCATGTTATCTCTTTCAAGCTGACACTATCGTTCCAGGTACGTGCCGAACCCCTCGCCGAGGTAAGCTTACCCTTTGTACCTAATGAACGTTTGGAACCTGATAGTACTTGCCAGCGTTTTCCGCACGACCAAGAACAACCACAACATCTTGCAAGGCGTTGCAGCGCCCAGCCTCCGGTTGACGCAGGAAGCCAAAGATCAGTTCGACGCATGGATCCTCAAGAACGGCCTTAGGTGGGTCGCCCCAGGTGGACCGCTCGCGGAAGGCGGAGTGGACATTGCCTTCATTGGTGTGTTGATACCTCTGAGTATTCTATATACGTTCTGATAAAGCTTCAGATGACCCACAAATGCCCGGCCTTATCCCTCTCATCAAGAAACACCGGCCCAACTTGCCCATCATCTATCGCTCTCACATTGAGATCAGAAGTGACCTCGTTCACATCAAGGGCTCTCCGCAAGAGGAAGTGTGGAATTATCTCTGGAACAACATCCAACACGCGGACATGTTCATCAGTGAGTCAAGTTGCATGGGAGTCATTTCCAATTCTCAACTCGTTCAGGTCACCCCGTCAGCAAATTCGTCCCCAGCGATGTTCCTCTGGAGAAACTTTCTCTTCTTGGCGCGGCTACAGACATGTATGTGCCAAGATATCTTCCAAATGAAGTCGTTCTGGAATCTGACATTCATCTTCCCTAGGTTGGATGGTCTCAACAAGCATCTGAATGATTGGGACACCGCATTCTACATGGGCGAGTTCCGCACCCTCTGCGCCAAAGAGAAGATGCACGAACTCAAGTGGCCGCAACTGGAGTACTTCGTTCAAATCGCCAGATTCGATCCCTCCAAGGGTATTCCGAATGTCATCGATTCCTACGTCAAGTACAGGCATCTGCTCGAGGCGGACCCAGACCGCGAAGAGGATGATTATGCTCAGCTCTTGATCTGTGGCAACTCTGCTATCGACGACCCTGACGCCACCATCATCTACGACGAAACGATGAAGCAAATTCATTCACATGAGGTCCGCAAGTACGCCAAGGGTATGCATGTTATCATTCTTCGCATCAATTGGCCAAATTAACGCGCTTACGCTAGATATCATCGTCATGCGTCTGCCGCCCAGTGACCAGCGTACGTGCCGTCGCGAATTGACCATCCTAAAATGATGCTGACCCTCATGCAGTTCTTAACGCACTGATGGCCAACTCTCGAGCTGCCCTGCAGCTTTCCACTCGCGAGGGTTTCGAAGTCAAGGTTTCCGAAGGTCTTCACGCGGGCAGGCCCGTCATTGCCAGCCGCACAGGCGGTATTCCTCTCCAAATTGAGCACGGCCTTTCGGGTTACCTCACTGAGCCTGGTGACAACAAGGCTGTGGCAAAAGCCATGTACGATCTTTTCACCGACGACGCCCTGCAGAGGAAGATGAGCGAATATGCTGCCTCTCACGTCTCTGACGAGGTTGGCACTGTTGGCAACGCTGCTGCCTGGTAAGCTTACCATTCCCCATATATAAAGTTATCACAAATACTGAACATCCGATAGGATGTATCTTGCTGTAATGTACACGCGCCCCGGTGCGCAGAAGCTCAAGCCGAATGGTGCCTGGCTCAACGACATGTTGAGAGAGGAGACTGGCCAACCATACCTCCCTGGAGAGCCACGCCTGCCACGTACTCATCTTAACATGCAGGGATGAACGGTGTAAAACTTCGAACTCTTATCTTGTAGCACGAATAATTGTAGATGCCAACTTCGCGTTGTTGTAAATGTACCGAACCAATTGCTTCACCGCATGCAATAATGTCACCTCTTACAAGTTACTTCGTCCCATCGACTTGACCCATTTACTACTGTCTTGTTCATCTCTGTTGAATTCAAGTCGCAGGCCTACCTCTTGATCCTAGTCCTTGACCAATTCCACTTGCTTGATCAGCTGAATCTACGCGTCTACAACCATGGAGGTCGATATGCGGTCTCCGTCATTTCGGGAGATGCGGTCTGGCAAGAGGTGTCGCTCTCCACCTGGCTCCCCAACCACCCTTGAGCGTCCCTATGTAAGCTTTGGATCAAATATGTCCTCGATAGTCTTTGAACATTCTTCTGCGCGTAGAAACGCGCCCTCTTTGCGTTAGAATCCTCTACGCCCTCGCCGATCATCCAGCAACCAGAGTTACATGCATACCACGTCAATAACAATCCATCGGAGGACTGGGTTAAGAAAACGGATGGATTACACATTGAAAGCGCGTCAGTGGTTTCTGGTGACTCGCGGCACGTTGGTGACGATGTTAGCATGGTAGGTCGTTTATAGTGCACTTCTGCGAACAACTAACAATATTTGTAAAGACTATGGACTTTGAAGAAGACAGCAGTCACAATCGACGACAAATTCCATTGCCAAGGGCTAATCAATATCAGGGGCCCTCATTCCCAGACGTAACCACAACCCCCTCAAATTGGCATGATCGGTTCCCACAACATCCCACAAATGATCTACAATGTAATATCTTTATATCTGCCTCACACACCTGCGACAATGCAACTTTGTCAAAGAATGAAGTTCATGCAAGATCCATCCCTCGTATCAACGTCATTACTGCAACTCCCTTGGATAGCCCGCAATCACTACAGGATGGAAATTCATATCCAGCGCCAACTTCATCTCGACAAGTTGATTCAATGAGCGCATCTGCTCGCAAACCACGGTTCACTATGGGACCTCGCTCTGATTGCGAGAAATGCCGTCAAGGCGTGAAGGGACACTGGGCACATTACGATTAGCTGTCTATGCACTTTAATCACCATTAGGACTCTCGGGACCTTATTTCGTTCAAACCTACCTACTAATTATAATAATTGACAGAGGACAGGATCTACATACGCTGATATAGCAGGCATGGAGTAAATATTGTTCTCAAACTGACAATAGGCTGCGGTGCACTTCCGCTTCGATCTTGCACCATTCCTGAACGTAGAAGTAGAGTAGTTTGAGGTGGATTTCGTTGAGACTTGCGACACATTTTTCGATCACAGACTTAGGCGCCCGTCGCAGAAAAATCTTTCGGACCGCACCTCGAGCTGGCCCGCGATGTCGACCACTCTTCCACTCTTCTGGCATCTATCTTCAGCCTCTCACAAAGAGCGCATCGATGCATCTGTCAAACTAGTCGGATCTCTCGAACAATTCCAGGCAAAATTTATCCCAAAAGAATCTTCGGACACTTCAGAGGAGGAGGAGGGTGATCAAGAAGAAGGATCGAAGGCTGATGGACTCGACTCACTGAATGCCCAGGATGTATCGTATTCAATACGAAGGCTCATTAGAGGTCTAGCCAGTCCGAGAGAAAGTAGCAGACTTGGGTTCGCCGTAGCCTTGACTGAGGTGCGTTGATCTACGTATTTCAACACCTCTTTATCTGATCGTGCTACAAGATTCTTTCTAGAGTCGAGACTGTGACTTGCTCCCAGATTATCTCTATTATCCTCGACTCGTCTAAAATTCAAGGGTCTTTGACCGGCCAGGAAGAAAGGGATTTGCTTTTCGCCCGGCTATTTGGGCTCACATCCGTCATCCAGTCCGGCTTACTAGTCCGAACGACGTCTCTGCCAAGCTCAGCCTCCCATTCTGCTCATGCATCAAGCCTCGAGGGTTTCACGGAGACTATCTCGCAGCTTCTTGTATTGGGCGAAAAGAAGTCATGGTTACGAGAGAGTGCCTGGTGGACGGCCGGCTTGGCCATCGACGCATTGAACGCTTCGGAGGTTGCTTGGAAAACCGCAGCCATGGATAGCATTGTTCATGGCATGTTCGTGGAACACAAGATGTGGACCCCGGAGAAAGTAGCCCTGGCGCTGAAAGTGCAGGCCTGTAGACCCGAGCTTGACTGGCAAAAACATTTATCTCCCACCTTCAAAAATGCAGAGCTACTGAGCTTGGCTAATCTGAGCACGTTAGCTCGTATCATGAAGGTATGCCGATGGTTTGCCTAATGCTCCATCAACCGTTGCTCACAATCATCACAGGAGTCCGGTCTTGAGGATGAGGATGCCTCAAAATCTGCCTTGGGAAACTGGAAGCCTCAACTTCATTTTGCATGGGATGTCATTCTGGATCATTTATTGTCCACACCCAGGTCGCCTAATTCGACACAAGCTCCATTTCAAGATTTCTTTCGGGTCGTAGTCGATGGTATGTCACCTGTAGAAGCCCTCTGGGGATAAGCGGCTGAAAAGCAATTTGTAGAGTCACTATTCTCGTCCACATCTTCGGCGGAGCGGAAATATTGGGGTTTTCAAATATTTGAGAAGGCTCTTCCTCGCGTAGCATCCGATGACATGCCCATGTTGTTCACGAAAAACTTCATGCGCACTTGGATCAATCATTTATCCAGCAAAGATCGCTATTTGCACAAAGCTGCTAGGCAGGTGGTACGTGATGAGTAGGTATATCGCATATTAGGCTAAACTGTTCAACAGGCTTCTTGCATTCAAACAGTCGTCAAGAATAATCCTACATTAGGGTTCACTTTGATACTGCAACTCACGGGAAGCAATGGCAATCGACAGTTCGATAAACTGACGAAGACGAAGACGGTTGAGTCAATACTGGCTTCCATGGATGTACAGGGGATCGCAACATACATCGACTATTTGCTTGAACAAGTTGATGAATGTGAAAAGTGCGTTTATGCAAGGCATTCGGTCGTTCATGGCTCATAAAGCTGGATGTAGTGATGACATACCCAGTGTCAACGCAAGAAGAGCTTGGGTTGTTGATCAACTCGGCGCGCTAATACGCAATGGGTCGATTCCGAGAGATGACGAATGGATACAGTCCATTTTGGATTGGTTCATTGTGAATGGTCTCTTTATCGTCAAAAAGAAGTCCGATAAAAGCCCATATCGCGCTGTATGCTCCTCAATCTTCCCACTTGGACGTACTTCCTGATATTCCAATCCAGTTAAGAACAACGCCAACACCCGCCTTTTCTGATGATCTTCGCCAAGCCTGTCGAGCCCGTCTCGTAGCCTGTCTTGCAGACCTCACCAGTCACACAACGGCCGTAAAATCAAGTACGGCTTTTTCACGGCTCAGCTAACGGGGTCTGGCTAATTGTTTGAATAAGATGATGGGAAGATGCAGAAGTTGACTGGCGTGGCGTCAGATGGAACGTTCTGGATATCAAAAGCTCTTGCCACAATCACCGCTTTAAACAAGGACGTAAAACACGTAACCCTACTTGAGGAGCTTGAGGAGGACGATCTAAGTATTAGAACCAAGGCGCAAGAACTGGTGCAGACATTGCAAGCGATCTCCGAAGACCAACAAGAGATCGCCAGAGGAGCAGAGCTCCTGTTGATGGCGATGGTCATCCAGCAATATAGCTCAGATGAAGAAAATTCTAGCACCGAAAGCTTAGAGGTAGTTTCCTCTGCCGTCAGTGCCTCATCAATCGCTGAGCATTTGCTAGGCTTGTATCGAAGCTGTCAATCGCATGTTTGCTCCTGCACTCAAAAAGAGTAAGAAAGCGCGGAAGTCAACAGACGAAGCAACCGGCGAATCTGTTCCTGAGCCTGTGGATGTTCTCGTAGATTCGATCATCGGGTTTTTGGAGCAATCAACGGCGTATCTGCGCACTGTTGCAAACCAAACGTTTTCTCTGATATCTGGCGCTGTTCAAGAAAACACACTTGACTTGATTGTATCGGTGAGCCAGTTTTTCGTCTCTTGGCGCGCCAATACTGATTTTGCCCAGCAATTGGAGCGTCGTAATCCAGCGGAGCTGGTACAGGACGATAGCGACGATATGGAAGACGTGGAAGAAGATAGTGTGGGAGAAGAAGAGGATAGTGAATCATCTTCGCCCTCTGACGAGGATGACGATGAAGAGGATGAGGACGTCGACGAGGAGAATCTACAAGAGCTTCGCAGGAAGATCGAAGAAGCTTTGAAAGTCAATGGTGCCGAGGCAGGCGCAGACGGTTCGGACGATGAAACTGACGAAGACCTCATGGACGACGACCAAATGATGGCTATTGACAAGCAGCTTGCTGAGGTTTTCCGATCTCAGGTCAATGCGCAGAAAACATCGAAAGGTCCGTGTCGTTTAGTGCACGCATGCTACTACATACTTAATAACTTGAATTGATTGTAGATATTGGCGCACAACGTGAAGCCACACATTTCAAGAACCGAGTGCTGGACCTCGTTGATATCTTCATCAGGAGGCAACCAACGAGTAAACACACAGTTCGATTGATACTGCCTCTTATTGATCTAATCGCCGGCGCCGGTAACGACGAACGTCAACTTGCCGACAAGGCGACTGGCCTCCTCAGAAATCGCATCGGAAAAAGCAAAGACCTTCCCACTGACGCTGATACAGAAGAAGCCTCGACGATCCTTGACGAGATCCATACTCGTGCGCGTAAAGCTCGTTCTTCCGAGCTGCTCAGCACCCTGAGCCAATGCAGTTTGTATCTTTCAAAGATCTTGGTACAATCAAAGGCAGAGTCCAAGGTTGTCGAGGTCTATCGGGCCTCGTTGGTGGATTTTGTTACGCGTAAAGCGTCAAATCTCAACTCGGCATTCTTCCAAGAACCTCTTCGCCGTTTCCCGTCCGTTGCGTGGAGCTTACGGTCAGATATCATCAGCGTGGCCAGTCAAGCGACCAATACCTACAGGCAATGTCAAGATCTACAGTTGATTCAAGTTCTCACAAACCATATACCTGCATTCGTATGTACCTCGCATTTTGCTATCCAGACAATGGCTGATGGTATCCACAGTCCCACCAAGCCCAAGAGATTGTAAATCTGATATCAGACTTCCAAGAGGCAGTCTTGGACGTCATTGGAAAATCTTGCGAGGAGAGTGTGACTTTGAGCACTGCACAGACCAAGGATCTCCTGAAGGTCACGCTGGCTGCACTGCGGCAAACCAAAAAGGTCCTTGCATCATCCGGTGCACTTGCATCGGTCTGGAAGCCTAAATCATGGGATTTATTGCACAAAAAGCTCGCAACCTGCGAGCGGTACAAGGCGTCTACTGCACTGGCATCGATGTCTCAACAGATAATAGACCTTTCGCAAGAAAGTCCTGTTACCAAAAAGTCCAAAGCGGCCTCCAAACAGAACGGGTTGGAAGTGCCAGCAGTGCCAGCAAAGCGAAAAGCGACGTCAGGCGAGATCGACGAGGATGCATCGGCATTAAAGGCGAAACGAAAGAAGGTCAAGAAGACCAAACCTTAGGCTTAGGCATCTGTATCCTGTGGACTAGAGAGGGTCATGGAATCAATCATAATCCGGAGGTCTTCGAGCTTCTTCTCGATTTCATCCCCGCCTGGTGCTAATATACACTCGTTGAGCAAGAGCATACATCGTCGAGCTCTGTATTTCCATGTATTCTCTTGAGCTCAAAGACAAGTATCAATCAAATATGACGCACATATGTTTCCTGCTTCTCTTCTCAACGACGGATTGCATGGCACATGATCGCTGGGTGGCCACCGACAGGATACATTCTGGCAGGCCTGCGAGACGGGCGCATTCTACTCCAAAAGACTCTTTTGCAAGACCCTTCGTCAATTGATAGAGGAAAGTTATCTCTCGTGTCCCATCGACGCGAACATCCTCCGTGTAAGCCATGTGTAAATTTTCTAAAGCTTGGGGATATTTCTTTTCTAATTCGGTTGCCACTAGGGGATAATGAGTAATGAAGAGCGTTTTGCACTTGGTTACATCTAGAAGGTGCTCCAGCACTGCGCTAGCGACGGCCATCTGCAGATTCCTCGTAAGCGAAGATCCTGGATCGGAACTGAGAGAAAATGAACTCACTCCGTCCACTGTTGAAGTACCACGACCGAGCTCATCAAGGATGACCAGACTGTTTGTAGTGGCGCATTGTAGAATTTCGCTGGTCTCTGTCATTTCAACCATGAATGTAGACCGCCCTCTAGCCAGCTCGTCTGAGGCTGCAGCAGGGACCAGTCAGCACCAGTAGAGCATTTCGCTGGAAAGTGAAAGCTTGCCTCCCATTCGCGTCAAGATACCATCCAGCATCCCCATCCTCACCGATTGTGCGGGCACATATGAGCCGATTTGTGCCATCACAGCAATAAGGGCAACCATTCGCACACAGGACGACTTGCCTCCCATATTTGGCCCAGTAATTACTACCATAAGTTAGTGGAGAGTGACCATACAGGCAATTGGCATCAACCTTTGCTTCGGGGTTGGTTTCCGCTCATAGATACACTGTTGGGGATGAATGGAGCTGACCTCAGTTCTTCCACCATCGGATGGCGACCTGATGCGTTAAACGTCAGGCTGACTAAAACGGCTTGGTGAGAATTCCTTGCCTTCTACAATCTCCAGCTCATCGCCGTCCACGAACTCAGGCTTAACATATCCCTCTTGTAGGGCTACTCGCGCCAAAGAAAATAGACAGTCAGCAACTGCTAAATTGTTGACGGCGCTTCTCATGACTGCGTAATAGTTCTGCGAAATCTCAGCAAGGAACGACAAGAAGGCTTTTTGGGATTCCGCCTCTAGGGCTTCCTTGCACTGCGCACGCTCCTGTAGTTTTCTTTTGACCTCTGGTGGATGGTATCGAGTTAAAGTCTTGGTCCTACCAGCTTGTTAGCCTTGCCTCCGGCATGCAAGATGCCCATACCTAGAGACAATGTGCCAGTTATCAGGCACTTCGCGTGCTTCGCTCTTTTTCAGCTCGATGATATACTGCCGGGCTTTGTTTAGCTCCCAGTCCAAATGACTTCCACAACGACATACCTCCTCCCCAGAAACCTCAGA
>JACXVL010000474.1:0-13525 GCA_014898675.1 Athelia sp. TMB | reverse complement strand
GCCCGCTTCAACGAGACGTCATTCAATAGGCGCTTCATGGGCTCGCGCAGCTTCGGTAAAGAAAAGATGATGCCATTTAGTATCGCAGAGTCGAAACCCACATCCGAGGCCTCTTCATATGGCTGAAACGCATTTGCAATCCTATTGAACGCGGTGAGGAGGAGCGCTAGCTCTTGTGGTGTGCACTACGTGAATGTCAATATGCGGTCAAAGACGCCATGGTTAGCATAAAATTTCAGACCTTGCCATACTGAATGCGACAAAGCCCTTTCGCCAGGTCCGGGAGCTTCCTCAGCACATCGCGCAGAGTGAGCAGTGGGTCTGCTGTGCTGGAAATGATCTCCTCTACAGCGTCCACCCGCGCTTGAAGGGCCCTGTTAATTAGTATTAGATCATGAATATCGTCAAAAGTTGCCGAAAACGGACTCCTTGTCAACCAAAGGTTTGCCCACCCAGCTTTTAAGCAAGCGAGCGCCAAACTTCGTTAACGTGCGGTCTAATATCGATATCAGCGACCCGCGTGTAGTGTAGTCTGTTTCATTGCGGTAAATTTCCCTGAAATAACGCATGAGTTCCCCGCAACACAAGGCATGGTAATCTCGTATCGCCCACAGATTGGTCAGAGTGTTGCCATTCAGGAGCATGTGCGCGCGCGTGGTGAACTTGCTGAAGAATTTTGTTTCCAAGAACGCGTCCGCGATGCTAAAAGCCGACAAATATTTGATGGTGTGCGCAAGGACTACAACCACCTGTTTCGGGAAGTCGGTCACTGCAGCCATTAGCTTGCCTAAACATACCAATTAGTAAAACGAATAGAAATACGCAGATGGCCAATATACCCGACGTGAAACTCTCGGAGGCCACGCCCTCCTTAGTTTTATCCGTGTAAAAGTCGGATACGAAAGCGAACGCGTCCGTATACGACATAGTTTCTTCGAATCGCTCTATCCGAATTTGGGCGCCCCCGGCCGTGTTCCTGAGAATGGTGAGAACCTGGGTGTCCGCAGTGGAATAAGAGCGCTTACTGGGCAAAATGAGCCAGCATCTTTTCGCTCGACTTGCTCAGACCGGTGGCAGGCAGCAAAAGTTCTGCAGGCTTTGTATGTATAATCCTCGTCTAGAGCACGATCAGCCATAGTAATTAGCTGGCACCGGCGCACTGACCTCGAGTTCAATGCGCATGTGGCTATCTGCAAAGTCGCGCGTTCAGCTGCTGCCAGCACGTGCCTGGCCCCCACATACCGTCAAATTCATCATAAACAACGTCGCCGGTGGTTGGGCAGATGGTGATCATGGCAATGGAGACATGCTCGTCAACGCCCATGCCACCTTTCGACACCTCCTTTATGCACATGAGCGGAGGCGCGTCATACCGATCTACATCGTCCACGGAGTTCAGTTCATCAACGTAGCTGAATATCAAACATCAGATGGCATTTTCCAGCGGTAATGACATCAAGGGCTCACGTTGCAGCCGTGTACAAGCTGGTGAGTTTGCGCTCAAAGGGCGCATTTCGATTATCGCCAACTTTCTTGAGAGCCGCTGTCTCCGTCTGCTGCACGATGCCCACCTTGTACCCCTTGGACAACAGTCTGCGACAGTCAGCCTCCGCGGCGGGCAGAGTAGTGGCTGCTTACTTCTTCAGATGGATGTCGCGCCGGTATTCGGGTATCATCGCCTCGGTGAAATTACGGTGGGGAAAGCAGGCGATTCCAAGCTCTTTGGCTGCGATCTGCGATACCATTGGCTCGGTGTTCTTAGAGGCATTAAGGCACAACACGCACCCTGGCATCGTCATCGAAGAACTTAATTTTGTAGCCGACTTCTACCATGAGAAGCACGCCCGGGTTGTCTTTCTTCAGTTGCAAGATCTTCCTCAGAGTAAATCACTTGTGGACATAGTACGACCGTGTGGGTACCCACCTGCTTCTCAAGAGGCGTCCATGACTTGCCACTCGGCCCCAGCTCCTCGTCTTTCTTCTTTCGAGCAGGAAGCTTCGATGCAGCTTTGCCCGTTCCCTTGCTCTTCGCCAGGACCTCCTTGAATGACGCAAACGCAGCATCGGACTCATCCCCCGAACTCTCCGAAGACCCCCCGTCCTCCCTGTCGTCCTCAATCACGCCCCGGGAGCGAATGAAAGAGCTGTTTTCATCAAGCAGCCGCTTCTTGAACGCCTCATGGCGCTTCCTTCTGACAGCCTCCTCAGCAGCGCTGCGGGTCCTCTCCGGAGGCGGTTTATCGGGCGAAGTGGGCTCGAAGCGCCACTGCTCTGCATGGCCCGCAGGCACATGAACTGTCTCCCGCGCTGATAGAGTTCCAGCACGCGCATCGGTACCGAGAGAATCATCGTCAGAGCCAGTGTCGTTCCTGGGCTTCTTGCGCTGGGGCGGAGCCCCGGGATCGGAGTCTCCAGTCAGGTCTATAGGCGACGCAGGGCGCTTCTGCGGCTTCTTCACGGGGGACGCAGTCTGCGAGAAAAAGCGCGAGATGGTCGCCTGCTTGGGCGGCATGGAGTGGTATTGGTCAGGGGAGGACACAGGAGGGTGACGGTCACAGACGCGCCGTTTCGTACGCGTGATGTCACACATATGTCAGCGGCGTCGGGGTCACACGGCCCACGTCGCAGTTTTCGCTCTCCCTCACACTTATGCTCGGTCTACGGTCAACGCGTTCTTTTGCCCCTGCGCCGCCGCTCAGGCAGCTGTGTGGGACCCCGAGGACATGGGGTGCCAGACATTTAACTACTGGGGGTACTGTTACTGAGGTTGCCCCGGAGGGCCCTCCGATCACCGAGACGAATCGTGAGTTCGCCAGCGCGCGTAGGAGGGAGGCTATCACTGACTCGAAGCCAGGTGCCGAGGCGACGCTGAAGCGCTTTTGGAAAAATGTGGCCGTGGACCGGCGACCAGACGGTGTCGCCGTGAAACTGGACCAGCGGACGCTCAGGACGCCCGGCGGAAAGCCGTTGGTGCTGCCCAAGAGCAAGGCGATGCTCGCCACGCTCATAGCCCACGAATGGGACGTCCAAGAGCGCACGATGAAGCACCACTCGCTCCCAATGGTGCGTTCTGCTCGCTGCATGTGATATAATGCTCACCGCGCACCCCAGACGTCACTGGCGTCGCGTGCGATTGACGACTTGGGAGAAGGGGCGACGCGGGACCAAGTGCGTGCTGCATTGCTCGAGTACCTCGATACGGACACGATATGGTACGTATCCCGCGAATACCCCTCGCGCTCCACGCTCCTGCTGACCGGCCCCAGCTTCTTCCAAGATGAGCCCCCACCGCTCGTGGTCCTGCAAGACCGCCACTGGGAACCCCTGCTCGACTGGGCGCGCTCCACATTTGACGTCGAGATCAACAAGTTCGAGAGCCTCTTGTACAACTCGCAGCCGGAGGCGACGAAGACCAAGTTCGATCAACTGTTGCAATCGCTCGACGCCTGGGAGATGGCAGGTGAGCACCACTCTTCTTTTCCTTGGAGCGTCCTCCTACTAAAGCCGTCGTGATTGATCAGCCATGGAACGGGCGGTATATACGACCAAATCTTTCATAGTGGCGCTGGCGCTTGTTAAAAGGCACCTTACGGCCGAACAGGCCGCAGAGACTGCGCACGTCGAGGTGAACAGTCAAATTGAGCGATGGGGCGAGGTAGAAGATAGTGAGTCATGTCGCATATCATGTCGGAGAGTACTATCTCATGTTATGCCAGCTCATGATGTGGACTACCAAGATGCCCGCCGCCAGCTGGGCAGTGCTGCCTGCCTGCTGAGCAACATTTAATACTCACACAGAGATCATCAGCGATAAGTTAATACCAGCCTCTGTCTAATATCTTCTTCTCGGATATAACCACAAAGGATAGATTTCATTAGGCTCCGTTATGCGAGTGCCAGATTCGATTTGAAACTGTGCGGCGATGAGGAACCGGCAAGGGCCATGCACCACAAGCTGTTCCTCTTCCAGATACTTCTTTTGTGGCTGAGTGCGCTGTCAGGCCGTGTCAAGCTCGGGTTAATATTCGGAGCTGCAAATGGGCATCGCTAAACAGTACTGGCCATCACCCCTGTTCTGTTCTGCCCTTACCCCGCACCCCGCATTGTGCGCAGACCCTGTACAGATGCACGTAAGAGGAAATATAAGTTATGGTCCGGCGCATCTGGGAATCTGGCAGTTACCCTGAAGTTTTGTTGTGTGCTTTGTTCATGATCTGCACTGCTGCAGGGTGGTTGCCGGTGTCGCGATCGGCTTGTGTCGGTCGATAGGTGCCCGATCAAAATCCCGTTACTGAACTTACGTTGGATCTCGCTGGATGCCACGATAACGGGCACGTTGCAAAATGAATCTCCCCCGATGAGCGCTTGAGCTTGGGATGCGGCGAAACCTGGCGAAACACTGCAAGAAACCCGGCAGAGTGGAAGCTGAGCTTGCAGGCTAATCGCCTTCTTATCACCCGTCTGTTCGGTTCCACCGCGCTGGCGTCATGCAGTGGCAGAGCCGCCGCGGTGATCTCGCTGTTGCGATGGGGTAAAGGAGGTAAAGGGCCGGCACGCGGCAGGCGGAAACGGAGCGTCGAGGAGGGCGCGTGTTTTCTGCTTCTGGCACCGGCACCACGGCGGGCCGCCCAAGGACCCTGCGTCGGGCAAGACCCTGCCATGCGAGGCGCAAAGACCCTTGCTGAGACCCTGCGCTCTAGATGCACTCCAGAGCCGAGTTACCTACGAATTCCCGACGCTGGCGGGCTGGCGCGTCGTGTGACCAGGTTGGCAAGGAGGGTCCCCAGAGCGTGGTGTCCTACGGCGCGGAGAATTAGGAGAAACTATGGTTTGCGGAGGGAATACCCGCTCCCGCGAATCTACTGCTCAAAACACGAGCAAGATCTGAATCTCGATCTATAGCAGTCTTTGCTCCGACACACACTATAAAGGCCCACAAATATTGGAGACCCAACTCCACTTTCCCCCAGTACTCCAATCCAATCGTACCTGCTCCTCCTAGGTCCCTGTCCCGCAATGACTACTCTGTCCTCCTTCGACCCCTTTGCCACCCACCCATTCACCAACAACTCCGGCCTGGTCCACAGACCCGCCAAACCCGCCCAATACACCCACCATGTCGCCCCGCCCGCGCACAAGGCATACGGCGCCCCCGCCCCCGTGAGCTCACCACAGGCGCGGCGGCCGCACCCTTCCAAGCCCATGCCCCCACCCACCCAGCCGATCTTCGTGCCATTCAGGCAGGACAACTCGTCCCCTGACATCGGCGACATCCTCAAAAAGCGATCGCCGAGCTCCTATGACTCGCGCTCCAGCAGCTCAGGCAGCTCATCGGGCAGCCGGACGCCCTGACAGTGATACCCCCTTGCGACCATATACCCGAGTAAGTGCCGCGCACCGCTGTGCCTTGCGATCTCGTGCTGAACCATCGCTGCAGTTCTTGTACATACACTACTGGGCGTTGCGGACACTGGGCAGGATACGCGCGCTGCATTGTACCAAAATAATTATTTTGTATACCGCTCGCCAGCGGCAGTTGTAAAAAATCTACATTTGAAACATCCATGTCTGTCCTTGAACCACCCGCCCTTCTGCCCAACGAACCGTACGCGGGGTGCTACTGTGAGGGTAATCGATAGCCCATATGACGTCCACACGCGCTCACACTGCCCCATAAGAAAATGTCTTCCTGCTAGCTCAGCGGTTCGCGGGAGAAGCTGCCATCGAGCGCGTCTTCGACATCTTCGCGGTCTTCATTTCAAATACATCCAAGACAGTCAGTCGTCATCGCTGAGCATAAATGACGCTGGCGGCGGCGGTGCCTAAGCATAAAGCTAATCGCAGCACAGGTCGCGCTGTGGAACCAGCGATTGGCTGCCTCGCCGGGGGATGTTGTCGTCTGGGATTATCACGTCGTGCTGCTTCTGCGCATAAAGGCTAAACACTTAGATGCGTATAATCAGCCTTTGCGCGGCCAATCAGCGGCGTGGATCTACGACTTCGACAGCGTGGTGGACAGCCCATCGCCCTGGCAAAGTGCGTCAGTCGATCAGCATGATATCAGCACTCACGCTGAGTGCCACGGAAAATTTGCAGGGTACGTGTCGTTGACGTTCGGGGCGCCCGGGGAGATCGCACCCCCATATCAAAGGTGCATCAGCCGTGTACTGGCCTAGGGCCGTCTGAACGTATTCGCCTGCAGCTCGTTCCGAGTGGTCCCAGCCGATATGCTTTTCGCGCAGTTTGTGTCCGATCGCTCGCATATGGTGGGCATATGTTTTTGCTGGCGCCGATGGCCGCTGAGATATCGATATGGCATGCTCTAGCTCGTGCCCTTGGACTCAATACGGTACAGCCCTGAGCGCCCGCATTACTCGCCGCTGCCGCCGTGGCCCGCCATCCGGGGCGCCGGTGCCAGAGCAGACGTAGCCACGAATTTGATGTCGACTTTTGTGAACATGGGAGACACGGGCATGGGCGAGGTGCACGACAGAGCGGCGTTCGAGCAGTGGTGCAGCGGGCCAGACGCGCCCAAGTAGAGAGTGGTTGAAGGACAGGCGTGTGACAGGCGTGACACCGAGATGCGCGCCGACTGCAGTTTGGGGTTCTCAGGATCCCGCTCTTGTCGCTACCCAGTCTGCTAATAATGTCCTCTGTATCTTTCGTCAACGGCTACGGCACTAACGGCGTCGCGCACGCCTCTAATGGCCAGAACGGCGACCAGGCCCACCCCGCGCCGTACTATGCAAACGGGGCGTCCACGTCGAACGGATACGTGCCGTGAGTGTGCTGCCCATCGTGCCCCGCGGCGAGTCTGACTGTTCGCGGCTGCGTCGCCAGCCCACCATACCAGGTGCACAACGAGGAGATAGTGAACCACTTGTACCATGCAGGTTTCCAGACGGGGGTGAGTCGCGCGATCAGCTCACATAAGCTAGATATTGACCTGTAATTCCTGCAGAATTATTCTGACACGGTCCTGGTGAGCCCCCACGCGCTCTGGATTCGAGCTCGCAAATTTACAAGATGTTAGCATGTCCACCAAAATACCTATCGGCTACACGCGATCATCCTGTCGCGGTCGCCGTTTCTGGCCCATCTCATGTCCACGTCGCCGCACTCGGGTCCGGGGGGACAGAAGAGCATACAGGTGCACTTGGAGCAGGAGCCAGATGTTACACAAGAGGTGCGCTTTTTGCGCTTTGCTGGTCTGTGGCAGACAACTATTACGTCGCCAACCACATATCAAATTTACACACAAATGCTTACTACCCCTTTTACGCACAGGGATTCGCAATAGGTGCCTACTCAACGTTCTTGCAACTGGCAACGTGACATTGACCCACTGAATATAGCACTCGGCTACTTGTACTCTGCCATGTCTCTGGGACTCATTAACCCCGGTAACGCGCGAGGGACGCTGGCTGCAGGGTGTCTGTTAGGTGGCATGGATGATTTGTGTGCCTACGCATACGAAATCTGCAAGCGATCGATGAATGTGCACACCATATCCGAGTGGCTCAAGTTCCTTGAGCCGGCGCCTGCCACCGCCGACGGCATCAGCCCAACGGAGCCCCCGTCGACGTCGGTGTTTGGCACGTACGCGGAACGGCTGCGCAGCGAGGTCTTCAACTATCTCGTCGTGACGCTGCCGAACCTGCTGGAGGTGCAGGCAGCCGTGCCCGCGGAGGCGGGGCCCAGCGGACGCGACACCCTGCTGCAAATATTCTCGCTGGTGCCTTTTGACATGTTCAAAGCCGCTATCGAATCGCCCACGTTCCAAATCGGTATGTCGCTCGGAGATTGTGTGATTGTCCACCAGCTCACCTCCTGTCCCCAGGATCCGATCAAGCGCGCTTCAAATTCGCAAAAGACGCCATCGAGCTGAGGAAGCACACGCGCACGAATGGGATGGCAGAGGAGACTGTCGTCCTCGCGTTCGGAGGTGGTAATTTTGGTGGCAGCGCGGTGCACGTCACGAAGAAGATGAAGAAAAGGCCGCTGTGGAAGGTCAACGCGTAGAAACGTCGGGCTCTTGGTGTGTTGTGCTTTATTTTGTACTGGTTGTTTCGCACAGTGCTGGCGTATGCCTTGTGGTCGTGATGTGACGGATGTAATCGCGATATCAGATTGTTCCATTTCCGCCAGTGCGAGGTTTCCACGGCATATCTCCTTCCGCCGAGTCCGGGCATCACGCACGCCCCGGAAAATCGCAAAGAGGAGACGAGGATTGTTGTGCCGTTGTTTTATTAACCTTTAGCCTCGGACCGCCCTGACAGATTGTGGCAGTCGGCTTGATCGCAGTTTCATTAACATATTTTCTTCGCAACAACAAGCAGGTCTGCGACAATCCTCTACTACTCTTTCCATGGGCTTCTCTGTCATATTGATCGATAAGCCACCGTGCCGCCTACGGCCATCGACAGCTTGAAATTCACGCGTCATGCGCGCGAACCAAAAGGAGCTGTATATGAAGCTCGTAAGCGTCCATTGAACGATCTGACTAATCCCCCATGGACGAAAATCTGTTCTTCTTGCATTTTACTGGCCCAGACGAAATCCGAGATTTACGGGCGATCGGAGAGAGCGGTCCCAACCCTGTGCTGTTCGAGTTTGACACAGACGTCATACAGTACAACCAACCAGTCAATATAACAGAGGTGAGCCTTGCAAACGTTCTGCGAAAGCTTCAGATCTGATCGCCTTGATACGATCGCTTGCTATCAGGTTAAAATGAATAGGATGCCCGTAGCTACGCTGAATTGGCATATGCGAGATCGGTTGGGTTTGGTGAATGAGGACGACCTGTCTTCATGTCCATCTCTGACAAGGCAGCGATAGGTGAATATACTGATGGAGCCTATGATGCAAGTGACAATGAGCAATCTAGCAATGCATGTGCCTCAAACCAAGTGCGTTTCGCTCTCAGTTGGGCTGGCATAGTCAATCTGAGGATATATCAAAGTGGTCGCATGTTCACCTCCGCCGACGGTGGGTACTACGAGTGGCGCAAATCCTCAGACGACCCGAAAGGCTATGATGTACTCGCTTTTGTTCCTGGAGTTCTCTTCACGCGCTGATTTCTCACTAGCTGTTCTTGATGCCAAACACACCAATTGCCAGGTTCCGACACGAATATGAGGACACGCCAGGCAAGTCATGCCCATTCATTCAGACCGTCTCTGCAACCATAAATCTCTCGAACGCAGTCGGACCTGCATTCGCGTATCTGCAATTTTGTTTTAACCACCAAAGAGTTGGGCGTTTTCTCTGAGTTAATGAATCGCTCCGCTTAAACATGCTTTACAGCTCCTCCTGGAAGCCATGCTGTCGCTGTGTATAAATCGCTGGTTAGATAGATAGTCATTTTCCGCTCTGTTTTTGAATCTAGCGGCAACAGCCATTGGGTATTTATTATGAAGGATATTACACACCATGTATAGACAATATATATAAGGAACAAAGCAACGACAATAATAATCCAGAGAGAAAACCTAGGGTGCTTTCATAGATCCAAGCATATGCTCCAGACGTTCTTCGACGGTCCAATTTATATCTCCGTCGGACTGGAAGGAGGATTTGGCAGAATGTCCGGGCCGCTTGCTGGGCGTAAAATTGAAGGAGCCCGCGTCTTGACCTTCTGAGAGATTTTCAATCAAGCGCCCAATTTGATTGGAGGAACTGTAGAAAATCTAAACAGCGTGGTGAGCACGGCGGGAATCTTCTGTCCTTCAAGTCATACCTTTGTCTCGGGACGGTTCTTCCCTGTGTTAGACTTCTTGCGGGAAAGGAAGGAAGAAGTGCTTCCTTTAGAGCCTGTGCGGTTGTGCTCTTTGAACAGAACCTGAACGCCATTGGCACCTGGCTCTGCGGGCGAATAGTCCGAGGCAAAGCTGCTGCGACTAGCATAGAGGGAGTCTACGTCGTCGTCACGCAATCCATTGACGATAGACCTAGAAGAAATGTTATTGATGCACTTGTCAGAGTAGAATGAACGCGGTACGCACCATATCGTCTCTCCGTTGGCCAACTCGACCACCTCCACAGCCCGAGTAGGCTCGAGACTGGCGGCATCTGGGGGAATTTCGCTGTCGCTGAAACCCCCGCTTCCAACACGATCACTCGCATACATCTCGTACCTGAGAGCTTGTAAGTGAACCCCGTCGCGAGCACTGTAAAAGTGATACACTCACAGAGATTCGTATGCCGAGTTAGACTTTTCTATCACGCCAGCGGGGGCGGGGCGGGGTCTCGCAATGGGCAACAAACTCTCAGCCTGTGCTGATAGGGACGTCGGCAGCTGCGGGACAGGCGGCGACGCATCATGCGAGAAGCGCCGCCCGGTAGGAGACCGCGGAGGAGGTGGGGTGGGAGCCCGATCATGGACGGAACGGCTTGATGAAGTCACGGATGCGGCACTGGCTGAACGGCGTCGGCGAGCAGTCGAATTTTTTCTCATGAGAATGTTTAGATCAATCGTAGATGTCCTCGACTCAGAAGGGAAAATGAGAGTCCTCCTCACAACCGCGTTGGATGCCGAGTCATTGTCACCTGCCTTGCCGTGCTTGCGAGGCACAGCACTAATAGGCTTGATGGCATCGTCAACACGATCTGGGGCCACAAGATTTGTGTGGGAATGGGCATCATAGGGTGAACGTGAACGGCTTAGCGCCTCCTCATTAGGAGAGGGCAGTGTGGATGTGGTAAATGACGAGTCATTGCGGGTTAACATCGTCATGTTCGAAGAGGTTGACCCAGAACGCTGTAGCAATTCATTTAAAGCCGTCTGATCAAGGCCAATGGTGGTAGCTGCATCGAACAGCTGCTTCAATGCCAAACTGTGGTTCGTGCTGGACTGGTTCTGGTGATGAGCAACTGGCCGATCAGATAATTGTGTTGAAAAGCCGTTTAATGTAGGAGTTGTAACAGAAACTGAAGGAGTGTTGGGAGCTACATGAGCATGCGCAGTTGGTGTGGGTTGAGGGAAAGTAAATTCGGGCAATGGTTGGCGTGGGCGGGCCTGTTCCGCAGACCGACCACTCCCAAGGTCCGGAGAGGTACGGCTAATGTCCATAGACGCGTCCGAGGTCTTGCTTGGTTTTCGGAACCGTGACATGAAGCCTTTGATGCCTGGACCCGCTGTTGCTGGCGGGCTGGGTATAGGGGCCTTCGACCTTACGGGCTCTGCTAAACTGGCTGAAGCAGGAGGTTGGGATATAGAAGGATTTACTGAGGCATACTGGGCAGTTTGGCCGGAGGTGGGAACAGCGGTGGCCTGTGTTGGAGGTGCTTGTGCCTCTAGCAAAAACGGTGTGACTTCATCCCCATTCGGTATTGTGGGTTTGCCACGCAGGGTGCCCCACTTCCTGAGGCGCGATCCCAGTTTACCTGTCTTTGGCGCATTATTCGACGAAACAGAAGGAGATCGCACAGGAATCGTGTCCAAGCTAGTGGACGCGGAAACTAGATGCGGGGAGGAAATCTGATGGGGCGCTATCCTCTTACGAGCAATTGAGAGTGACGAGCCGTTATCATGATACTTGACTGACGGGCCTCTCTTCAGTGACGCAGTCGCGGCCTCCGTCTTACGCTGCACTTCCAAAACCAACTCTGAATCAGCAATATCTCGAGGACTACGGAGGATTGAAGCATTGCGTGACAACTGGATCGGATGACTCTGACCCTGACTGGACGGAGTAGCCGGTGTCGGCTCCTCAGTGGGTGAGCGAATTTGGCTTGGTGAGCGTACAAGTAGAGGAGGAGTCGATGGTATGAAATGATGAGATGTATTGTCAGCCACCTTTTCCAACGGGCTCGGCGGAGTCAGTGTCTGCGTAGGTGGTGGAATATCTTGGCTCTGGTCGCCAAATATCGCTTCTGCCAAATCTCTGTTCCGTCTTGTGGTTGGTGATAAGTCACGCTGTTGCCGCGTCGGTAGTGTTGCGGATTGCGTGGGCCGGTGGGCATTAGTGGCAGGGCTGGGTGACTCCATGCTGGCAACTGAGGCTGGTGAGACACTCACGGCCATAGGCCTTTCGACTTTTTGCGGAGTTGAAATTTCTCGGGAAGTTGTTTGCACTTGAGGCGGTGGGCTTGCAACCTGCAACAATATAGTTATAAGTCATCCAGCACCAAATACCCTGGCCTCTTACTCTGATTTCTCGTCCATTTAGTGAATAGTTGGATTGTGAAGTCGAAGGCCGCCTCCTTCGTAGAGAAGGCGCACGTTCGCGTGGATCTGGGGTAGAAGCTTTGGCAACCGCAGCAGTTACAAGCTTTTCCTGGATAGCGACAAAGTCGGCCTTTGTAAGGCCAGCATAGTGTCTGATGAACTCTTCTGCCTCGCTGTCATCCTGCAAATCATCGTTGTTCCCTATCGCGGTGATATCTGAGCCTGAGACATCATGCCAACAAGGTTTTTCTTCCGCCTCCCTGAAAAAGTCAAAATCGCAATCCAATTTGTTCATGCCATCATCCGAGTGATAACTCGAGCCTTCCGACGCAAATGATGAGCGAGACGACTTCGCAATTGGCGAAAAAGCGAGTGGGTAAGTGCGCCCAAAGTCAAATGGTGATTGTCGATCCTGCTGCCGAGATCCACGCCTACTCGCAGAGGCAGTGAATACATCGTTTGCAGATGCCAACGATAGAGGAGTAGGTGCTGGCGAGCGGCTTTGAGTGGGAGTGGGCGAGTGCATGCTACGATTTGATACGACCACAGGTGAGCCGAGATCAATGTTTCTGGTCGCCACAGGTGCACGGCTGTCAGACGAGGAAGCTTCTTCATCCCATGAACTTCTCAACGGTTGATCGTGATCAATCAATGGAGAGTCTGCGAATGCAGGAGATCGCAAGGACCGGCCAGCAACAGACGCTGACCGTTCGGGACTTGGAGTGATGATTATGCTGGATTCGCTAGCATTTCGACTATGAGTTTTTGGCCGGGAAGATGCAGAATTTGTTGAAGTATTCCAGGTAATGTTAGAGGGGGTACTGGGGCGGGAAGGGATGTTAGATGGCGTGGTGGGGCGTGGCGGAACTGCCATGGGTTGATATGCCGGCCCAGCCAGAGGCGATGCGGGCCTGTGTCTTGTATAGGCCGAAGAGTTGGAGTTGACAGACTCGTCCGTGCTGCTGTCGTAGCTTCTCTGAGCATCTATTGAAAGCGATCCATTATGAGTCCTGGATGATTGCGCCGCAGATCCATTTCCGTTACGGCCCATAAGGCTAGCAGCGATACTGGCTTGTATAAGAGGCGACGACTTTCCATTGGTACTTGGCAGAAACGGCGAGGTTGGTCGCGGAGTGGTCGAATGGGACCGCGCCTGCTCAGCACCCTCGAAAGATTCTCGAGGTGTCATCGGGCGTGGCATGCCAGGTATGTAGCCTGGTAGCCTGGGAGACGGAGACATGCGGCTACGAAATGAGGGAACTGGGGATGCCCGTTGCTCTTCGGCGTCAGAGCTATACTTCTCCGGTGAGAGCGCGGTGCCAGCTTCAAACTTGTTTCTGTGCAAACGGCCGT
>JACXVL010000473.1:0-47596 GCA_014898675.1 Athelia sp. TMB | reverse complement strand
CCAAACTCGAGCGCGCGCAGCAGACCGTGCAGGCCAACGAACGCGACTTTGCAAACTTTACGAAGGTATTGGCAACGACGACTGCGGAGTGGGAGCAGGACTGGAAGGTCTTTTGTGATAGCTGTCAAGATCAGGAGGAGGAGAGATTGGAGTTTATGAAGGACACGATGTGGGCCTATGCAAATGCCGTCTCTACCGTCTGCGTATCTGATGATGAGGTATGTACCAACCTTCTATTCCCTCTGCGCTTGTGCGCTGATCTCATAAAACTTGAATTCAGTCATGCGAGAAAATGCGTGTCGCACTGGAGCAAATGGAGCCCGAGAAAGACATGGACAATTTTGTGAAGGACTACGGTACTGGTAGTGCCATTCCTGACCCCCCTGCCTTCGTCAATTACAACAACGCCGAGGCAGTACCAGCCGGCTCCTCTCGACCTACCTCTCGACCCGCGCAGTTCGCTCGGAGCACACAAAGGCACCTGCCGTTCAAGGCGCCGCCTCCCATAATGGACGACGAGCCTGCTGTTAATATGGTCGGCGTGGGTGCGCTGGGCGCATCAGGCAGGAATGGAACCGATGGTGGGCCAATTGACGGAGCACTGCCACCTGCCCGGTCACAAAGCCAAAGTCGTGCCAGTATGGCTAATGGTTTCAACGGAAATGCCCCTACGAATGGCCAGGGTGCACCAGTCTCGAGGGCAGCCACGACTGTTTCCAGACAGACGACGGCCCCCTATACCAATAGCCCACAGAATGACGCGCCGTCTGACTCTGCCGCACCCAGCGAGCAGTACATGCTCAAGGTCGGCAATGGCGCTTACAAAGTTGATCCGTCAAACGATCCCCAGGCTCAGCAGGTGCCTACCGTCAGCCGTGCAGATAGCTTCGCCGATGGCGAAGACCCGCTGGCAGCTAAGATGAACGAGTTGCGGAGCCAAGGGAGCCAGAGCCAGCGACGGAACAGCACTTATCGGCCGGAAGCGCCATCACAGGCGTCAGGTGGAGACTTAGCTAGGAGACCCACGCGTGGGGGACCCGCGTTGTCGCCCCCGTCATCGAGCAGCGTATCACGAGCAGACTATCGCAAGTCTGCTGAAGTCGTGGTAGGATCGTATCCAGGCGGTGGGGGTGTTTCACGTCCCGTCTCGCCAAATCCACCAGCGCCTACGGCGTCCTTGGCACGTCCACCAGAGCAGAACGCTCCCCCATCTTCGATGGGAGATGTAGAATCTGTGCTGCAGAGTTACGGCCAAGCAATGCCGGGCGAAAGAAAAGTTACTGGTAGCGCGAGCCGACGAGGCAGCTTCATTGGCACACCGAATAACGCCCATATTGGCCAAAACATCGAGAGGGCACCCAGTCGCGACGGTCATGCAGGGGTTGGTGCGCATGGAATCTCAAGGAGTCCGAGTCCTCAGCCTCAGCCAGGACCGGGGTCAGCAAGGAGGAACAGCCACATTTCTCCAGCACCAACGCCGGCAGGTTCTGTAGGAAGAGCGGCCTCGGTTCGAGCACCGTCGACCAACAGCGTGGGTATCGTGCTCGATCCGTCTGGGAAGGTCGCAGTGGACGCAATGGCAGATAGATACCGCCAACCTCAACAGCAGCAACAGCAGCAGCAGCAGCAGCAGCAGCAGCAACCGCCGCCGCCACAGCAGCCGCCACCCCAGCAGCCTTCACCATCGTACAATGCTCCACCTGCCTCATCGAGGACTCCGAGCCACATGAACTACCCCGCTGCGGCCCCGCCCCCTGTTCAACAACCAGCATATGCCCCGCCACCCCCTCAACCACAGCAAGCTTACTCACAGCCACAGCCCGCCTACAATCCCCCTCCACAACAACAGCAACAGCAGCACTTCCAGCAACCGGCGTATGCGCAGCCTCCGCCATCCGCCCACTACCAGCCCCCACCTCCTGCGCCGGCACAACCTCTATACCAACAGCACGGTTACTCGAACAGTGGCAGTCTGTCACGCGCCACGTCGAATGCTGCCAACGCGGGTTATGGCAATAGTCATCTTGTATCACCACAACATCCGTATGGCACAGGCGGTCGCACGCCGTCGCCGCAACCTCCACAGGCCCTGCAGCCAAGCCCGACCGGAGCATACACGGATGATGGTCGGCCTATCTTGTTTTATGGTGAGAAAAGTACTGCTAAATCAGCGCGGCAACCATTTCTGATAGTCGTTTCTTTGACAGTCAAGGCGCTTTATGATTACGGCGCAACCATAGAGGAAGAGTTCGATTTCCAATCGGGAGATATCATCGCGGTGACAGCCACACCTGAAGACGGTTGGTGGAGTGGCGAGCTGCTGGATGAAGCGAGAAGACAGCCCGGGAGGCATGTCTTCCCGAGCAATTTTGTTTGTCTCTTTTAGTGAATATACGAGCAGTCGCTGCGGTATTAATTCGCTATGTTACTCACCTTCATTAGCCAGCTCTTTATATTCCTCCTCACTTTGTTTATCATTTAGCTCTTTCCAGCTCTCATCTTCCACAGCCTTTGATTTACTGTTCAATCTACTTACTCACCGAAGCTCGTGCAACATTGTCTTGACATCCAGTCATTAAGCATCGTCAACCTCATCGTTGCCAGATTTTCAAGTGAGATCAGAAGCACGCGCGGATTATCTACTCTTTGACCCGTGATCCAGGTTGATGAAACTACCTAGCCGCGGTTCTGCCCTGAATTCGAAAGATCGACGACACCTGCCAGAGTGCCAGTTTTTGTTCCGCCTGTCATTATTACGAGTCAATCAAGGTAGCGGTCGCTGAATCAGAAGGTCAAAATGTTAACCTTCCCGAGGACGAATCTTGTCTCAAGATAAAGCGGGAATCACCGCAGCATTGTGGCGTATGGTCATGATCAGTAATAGTGTGTGGGGCGGTATGTAACACAACACGTCGGTTTCTGAATATGTATACTTCACTCAGCTTTCAGCGGAAGTCACGGCAACTCTATTCGAGGGCGGCGGGGTTTACAAAAGACTTACACAGCATATATTCTGGAACTGTTCTCTTGAGCGAGTTGCCCGACAACACGCCAGCTTTATTCGCAAACCACCGCAATCTGTCAGGTAGAACGTGGATTGCCATGCAGAAGTTGGCATTCACTGTGAATGCGGACATTCCGACCACAGGCGAGTACGTACCCTTTGTTATCTCACATTCAGCTTAAGCTTAGTTTGCATTATCAATCATTTGTCCTGATGCGCCCCGTGGTGCGTGGGTATATTTGGTCGACATACAGTACAATCGTGCAGCAAAGAGCCATTCAAGTCGGTTGAGAACTGCTTTCCCATCATGATTAATGCATGATTCCCGGTGTTGTTACGCTCGCCGCTCCGGATTGCCAAGCTGCCATTATTCCAAAGATTTTCCCAAGATGTACCTGGACCCGCGGCTTTAGGACCGTTACTCGCATATCATGACATGAGGATAAAATAAACCGAGGGCCCACAGGATTCAGGGATCACACACCTTCTGATTACAATCGAGCGTATATAAGTAGCAAGGCCCAAACGATCGCACTTCAAACACCCTCTCACTCTTTCTACCACCAATCACCCCCTCAATCCATATCCCGACAACCATGCGCGCTTACCAAGGGATCTACGAGCATCCGGATTTCCAAATGTCGCCCGAAGAGGCGGCTTCTTCGCAGTCGACGATGTTTAAAGTCGCTGGATCTACCTCGGCGATTGCCATCACTGGCGTCGCGGTCTGGTTTTCTATGACCCTGCTGAAATGAGCATTTACCAGAGTCACTAAGCGTAAGTCATGGCCATTTATCGAATCGCCAATCGCTCACCGATCTTTTAGGCAAGGTGATCTCGATCTCGAAACACCATATATTTATGAGTTGCCATCTCACTTGAGAGAACCTCAAGGCGTCCGGAACATGCGTTTTCTGGAGATCTTAAGACAGGGGCTACTCAGCCATCGGATACTATGGATTCCAGTTCGTCATTCTTACTCTTGACATACATCTGCAGACGTATACATAAACGCCCCCGCCCCTCGTGTAAACTGTAAAACCCGCTACATACTTGTTCTGTATTACTTGTAAAGTTTGTGTATCCACGGTGTATCCTCAAATAGTGTAAACTGGTCGCATTTAGCATCCTCAAAGAGAATCTGGGATTCGAATATGTTGTGACCTGGGGGCGTGCGTGGAGAGTGCAATTTAGCAGAGCTTCATGAAATATCTGGGTCTACAACTGTCCTATTCTCTGCTGCATTTTCTCCTTCACAGTCTGGTAGGCACTCATGATGGTCTGCTCGTTGATGACGATCTCGGTCGTGTCTGCTTTTGGTCTGCTGACTCTGGATGCAATCGCTGTCGAGTCCGTTTCTACGATAATGCTGTCGATAGAGGTGTATTTAGTCACTGAAAAAGCGCAAAAGAACAGATGATCACGTACCCATCGTCGACTGTTTCATCAAGACAGAGCAGCACCAAATCCAAATTCTCTAGAACACTCCGCTTCTCCACAGTATTCCGTAAAAGCATCGATACCGCGTCGGAGAAAGCGTTTAGAGCAGATCCAAGCATGAGCTCATTCTCAGATGGCCCGCCAATGAGATAGAATATGAGATCGAGGTTGTGCTTGTATACGGCAAGATGTGCATCGTATAAGATGATGTCGCCTATTCCGAGTCGGTACAGTCGCGTTCAGTAACGAGCAATGTGGAATTAGAGAAGAGACGCACCCCCAGCTTTCTTTGTCTTTTGCCATAATCCCTTCTCAAAGGCGCGTTGCTCTTTCAGCGTCAGGAGACCTTTCTGTTCGCCTTGTGGATGGCTTTTGGGTCGATAGTATTTTGCGAGGACGCGATGACCCTCCGAGTCGAGAATCAGGAATGCATTTACGCTATATAGCGACAGATTCATCTGGATAGTGTTTGGGGCCAGGTATATCGGGACTGAGCTTGGTCGACCGTTCCACGTCGAGTTTGCCGGCGTCAATTCGCAACTGCCGCTTTGCTTTGACCAAATCTGAAATCATACTCGGGGATGTCTCAGAATCGATACACAATCATATTCTTCGTCCCTAAGGATCATACACAGAGCGTCTTGGATAAACTGTTCCAGCAATTTCCGAAGGTTCTAGGCAGCATAGGGAATTATGAGAATTGCGCGTTCTATTCACCAGGAACAGGTAAGCCGCTCTGAGACCCATCGTCGTTGGACCAAGGCTTGCGAACTTTGGTAAATTATAGGCCAATTCATTCCCGCCAAAGGCTCCAATCCCGTCATTGGTGCAGTTGGTCGGTTAGAACATGTCGAGGAGCACAGGGTCGAAATGGTCGTTAACGACACAGGCGAGAGGGCTGAGATAAAGGCTGTCATCGAAGCGCTGAAGTCGGTCAGACCATATTTTCATGATAATTTCAGTCTATGAACTGACCGAAATTGTGCAGGTTCATCCATACGAGGAAGTTGCTTACTATGTGCATCGTCTCGAGGATCTTTGATGCTCTTCAGACGCCCCAGGCCCCTACTGCGATTCAACTCTATCAGGCATCGCCAACGGGGCTCTCTTGCATCATTAATATGCTCATCCAGACCCATGCTTTCGGATGAAAAGATCGTGATTTCAAACGTGTATAGCGCACTCACCAAGATATCTGATGATGGTCTGCCTCCCTGTGACTAGCTTTCAAGGCATGCTGCAGGCTCGTGGGTGGCTTTGATAAGGATCGCCATCTAGCAAATTTTCTCCGATAGCAAGAGGTTTGCAGGGATTTTACCGTCACTAGGCCCAGCGGTCAAAGTCTGTCGAAGGTGTAGTCCCGAAGATATGCTATTTTGCGACCGGAAGGCGAGATTATCTCTCTACCAACTCGCGGATGAACAAGCCGAACGTGGCCTCTGGAGATACATTCTTTAAAGAAGAGAGGGATGCTGCGCAACGCTCTGATTCACTGCGAGGCTACAAATCCATAGGCGTGGAATGCAAAACGCCTGGATAGATTCATCTGTGGAAAAATTCAGCATGCACGAAGGTCTGCTAAAACACCTGGACGGTAGAGCCACTCGTTAAAGATCCAATGCGGAGAGCGAGAAGTGTATACTCCGTGAATGTGTAGCCAAGACTCGGTGGCATCGGACGAAAAGTGGTCAATTCGCCATTATAGAGGCTACGCTGGCAATGGGGATGACGATGATAGGGCGACTTGGTTCCTGGGGTTTTGCGTGGTGTAAGTAAGCTGTGTGGTCTCTGCAATATGGGCATTGTTGATAAACGTACCTCCACAGGTGAATCGTGCGGACTTATTTCCTGGTTCGATGCCACCGGAAAGTGGTCCGAATCACAGCTGCAGCTTGCTTCGCTCAGCAGGACTTCAACAATAATACCCAACGTCCATGAATAAGTCAGAAAATTTGCCCGTCAGGTGGATTTCAAGCAGGCCAGCATTTTTTCTATTCCACATTGTCATCCAAGGTGGCACTTGCATCGCAGCGGAGCCGAGTGATTTTGCATCCGAAATTAGCATGTTCCTCGCTTTGGCCGTGGGTTATTCTCGCCTCTTCCCCTTATTCACAACTCTACGTTGCTTCTTCGTTGACCATCTTCGCCCTCAACTCTCTGTTGGCCATCTCTCAGCATGGACAGGACTTTCTACAACACATTGGATGATGTACCAACTTCAATGACGATTAACCCATCGTGAGTGGCTCTCCGAAGCAACGTAGGCATCCCGAGCTCACGTTCATCATAGGGAACCCGTAGACCTGCCAGAGACTACCCAAGTCCAGCAGCATTACATTTTGTACGATGCCACCGCTCCCTCCTATTCTTTCTCGAGCGGCGGGCTGGGTTGGATCCCTCACGCTGCCGGAACTATGCCACCGATATTTCAGCAGCAAGCCTCAGGAAGTTTCCCTCCAGATGGACACCGCCAGGACTTCGAAGATACCGTGAAACCCGGTGCCAAACAGTTGCAAAATGATGACAACTGGGCCCTGCTGCCCCAGGGTGAGCTGCATCCAAATCAGCCGCGAACGGCTTATACGGAGCCCATGTGGTCCGAGCGCCAGCCCGGTGCCCAATATTGCGACGAAACCTATTTCGGGTCGTTCCCTGGCCACAGATTCACCAGCAGCATATCTGCGAAGACCACTGCGTACGGTGGCATAGATTCATTTTCAAACCTTGTACCGTACCAGGAGAGAGGCTTTCCGCCTCAACAACAGGGTGGCATCCAGCATTCTCCCGCCATTGACACAGCATCCCGCCAGCTGGATCGCCTGGCACCTTCATTTGCTCACCAAGTATACAACAATCACCCTGGACCCCCGTGTTCTCGTCAGACATTTACATCATCTTCGTATTCTGGTCCTCCGTGTTTCACTTCGGTTGACACTGCCGTGGAGAATCGTCCTAGGGATGCGGCATCACTCGAAAACCGGTACTCTGAAGAAGGGTACTTACCCCAGACCTACGCAGACCAATCTTCGTTGACATGCCTTGCCCCACAACCTCCCTACCTCGAGAAGATGGCGTATCATCCAGTGGAGTCACCACATGTGGTACCTCCTGGGTTCAGTCCCTTTGAGATGGACGCCATGATGTACCTGAGCCGAAGTAATACTTCATTCCACCGAGTCGATGCCCCCTTTCCCGAGGCTGGCCCATCATCGCGGGGACAAGAGGATATGCCCATCTTCGATGAACCGTGCGAGAGGATGGCTGGATTTGGTCTCCGCAATACAACGCCAGTTTTCAAGCCATCAGACACACAGGTCGTGCATGGTGACTTCAACTATTCACAGGCAATAGAGTCACCGTCCGCCAGTAGTTCTCTAGGTGGCCAACCAGATAGGACATCACCAGACGTGGATGGTGCCAATGATCCATTTATCATCGTATCAATGACCCCACCGCCTCAAACACATGCATTGTATACGCCTTCACCATCACCATCGTCTACACCCCCAGGGCATACGTCCCACTGCCAGTGGCTCGCATGTGGGGCGTACGTTATCAAAACGTCAAATCACTTGGGGCAGCACTTCGTTAAGCACTTGCCTTTTCCGCACTCTAAGAGTACTTGGCGCTGCGATTGGCTCAACTGTGGGCAGCAGTTTAAAAAACGACGATATTTGAAACGACATTACATCAATCATATGGATTTGAAGTACAAATGTAAGAAGTGTGAGAGGACGTGTAGCAGGAAAGATGGCCACAAGAGGCATACTGGACCGGAGGGCCCACATGGCCCGGACTGGGAGTTGCTGCTCTAACAGGCCAGCGATTTATCGCAAATCCAGTAGGAAAGTAGATCTACTTCGGCCTATTGATACTTAACTACCAGCAGAAACCTCTTTACTTCCACATATGTATGCATAAACTCAAGATGTGGATAAATGCTAGGTAGTGCAGCGTGTAAAATATCTACTATAATCGCTTTTCATGCTAATGCATCAACTCTCAGTTCCACTTCTCTTGCGCAAATAGACCGAGGGCCGCATCTGCGAGCACCGTGCTGTACGTACTCACGTCAGCGGAAGTGTAGCTCTTTGTGGTTTGCACCTTGTTGAGGATTTGCAGCAGCTGCGTCTCGATAAAGTCAACGAACACAAGGTCGATAGGTGTTGAGTCGGTCACGTTAGGGGGAGTCGAAGCGATGAAGTCAGGCGACGAATAGTACGGGAGCGGAGCATGTAAGGTGTCGTCGCCGATACCCGGGCAAGACTGTTTAGAATGTCCATTGAGAATCAGACGCGGAAAATCAGGAAGGAAAGATACGCACATCGTTGGTGACGTATCCCAGAGTCAGATTCGCTGCCGCGCGCTTCTCCATACCACCTGCCCTAGCGTCCATCTCTCTCAACCAATCTCCGTACCTTCCCTCCACCCAGCCCCGTCCCCACATCTCGCTCTCCCGCGCACTGAGCTCACGGCGCTCATTTGCGCCGGCATTGTTCAACGCTGGCAGTACGGCGTTGGCAACGCTGGCAGTAACATTGGCGATGTACAGGAATGAATCTGCGAATGGTGATGCGGTGAGCTGGTCGTTTTTGGTGAATGGCCCGCCATAGACATCGAAGCGCTGTGAGCCGGAATTGGTGATGATCACATTGGGGATGGAGGCGCGTGTGTTGTTAATGGCGAGGGCTACAGGGAGAGCCTGTGCGTCGAACATCAGCTTCTAAGCATTCTGATTCAATGTCAAGATCAAGGACTCACTTCCGAGGCGAAGAGGGTCAGCAAAGAATCCTCTGACGGGTATGGCGACCTGCCCGAACACGTCAACATTCAACTACTGTAAGACGCAAAACCAACGCACCGGCTGAGTGTATAATCGTGGGGCGCGGTACCAAACAAAAAGCTCAAGTCAAAGGTCTTTGCAAGCGCATTGAGGCCGCGGGTGATATACTGGCCAAGGGGCGTGTCGAACGTGCGGTTCGAGATGCCTGTGTGGTACTGGTCGTATCCACTTCAAGTCAATTCATGTCTGTACAAATAGAAAGAGAGGATGCGCACCTCAAACGTGACACGGTTTGGATCTAAGTAACGCCTGGAGAACGCAAGCGGCCCTGTCCCGTTGCTCTTCCCCGGGGCACCCTTACCCCCATGACCATGTCCCGTAGACTTATCGAAATCCATGCTGAGCCAGCCGACGGTCTCCATGTAACGCCCACTCTCGAGCGACATGCTCCGCGCGTCCAGTTGGTTGCAGTCGCGGATGTGCGTGTGTCCACCGAGAATGATGATTGGCGTGTACGGGTGCACCGCACGTACGGCGTTGAACACAGCCGGCCCTGCCCATCATCCTCGTCAGCCTCGCCCTCTTATAAAGAGATTGTTGTAAGGACCCACAGTTATCTTCACTGACGGGCATGTGTCCCACGAGCACAAATACATCCGGTTCCTCCGCGATGGCAGACAGGAACCACGGCTCCTTGACCATGGCCGCGACGGGCTGCACAGTCGTGTTGTAGTCATTTCCAGTGAAGTCGTACAGCACGCCGAGCGATGTGACTTTGCGGCCCCTGCGGTCGATAGTATCAGCCAAAGTCTGTGAAATAACGAGATATTTAGCGACACGTACCGCTCAGTAACAAACTTCCTGTAACGCTCGCCAACAGGCACGCTCACACCATTCACGGTGATATTCACGTTGCTCGAGAGATAGCGGCCCGGCATACGCGGCGCAAAGTAGGTGTGCATGTCGAGCGTGTTGTTGTAGATGTACAGCTCGTGGCTGCGCACGCATTTATCAGTATTTCATTCTCTTTCCCGCTACACCAGAAAGGCGGAGACGCACTTGCCGATGGCCATGACATCATATGGCAGCTCTAGCACGAACTTGTTGGCCTGAATGGTAATGTAATAGTCAGCATTGAGAAAAACGCGCGTATCTTGAGCAGCAAAGGCGGTACTTACATCATGCGCGTCAATTCCTCCAGCGGGATACCCATCTGTCAAACCCGTCCCGTCGTGCAAGTCACCGGAGTCGATGAGGAGAAGATCGACGCCCTTCTCGGCAGCGAGGACCTTCATATGTGCGACAAAGGAGGCGAAGTCACCGAAGTCACCACTGGGAGGTCAGTCAGTTTGGTTCATCGTATATAAACGGGGCCTGGAATAAAGCGGGTGGGGAATTGCAGGCAGAGAGGGCAAGAATGGAAAGGATGTAAACGGAAATCATGGTATAAGAAGCCAGGTAACAGCAAAAAGAACAACAAGAGTTTGGGACAGGGGGGCAAGGAGTACTCACCTGTAGTTCGGCTCAGGGAACGATGGCTTCTGGTGACCCAGCAGCCAGCCATGTGAGTCGGTTGTGTGGACTGGAAACGGACGTTAAGTAGTAAGTACCATATACGAGGGAAGGGGGTTCTCGGAAGTAATGATAGATTGAAACGTCGAGACAGGTGGAGGAAATGGCACGTAGAGGGGAAGGTATACGGGGAGCGGGGAAGGTATACGGGGAGCGGGGAAGGTATACGGGGAGCGGGGAAGGTATACGGGGAGCAACGCACTGATATTGATATCTCCCCACTGAAGCGGCCTCGTCGGCGCTGTCAAAGGTACCTGCGGATACGCCCGCTTGCGCAGCCCATGGTCATGCGCGTGGTCATCGCCGCACGCACGAACAGCGGCGGCAAGGAGGAGCGGGAGAAGGGCGCTGATTTGGAGGACCATCGTCAATCCGTCTGGCTTTGGGGGACTGGAGAGAGGACTCGGAAGCCCCAAGACTTGCTTCTTATCAGGTCATGAGACAGTTGGGCGCTCCAACTGTGATGCAGATGGCGGAAATGTCGATCTGGAAACCGGTGCATGCGGAGGAGTCGCACGAGCGATGGGCCCGCGCACGTTGATAGGAGAACCCCGCACGATGTTTGCGCGTACCTCAGCTGCCCTCATGCAGCGACATATGGCATATGGGCAGGTGTCGAGATGTCAATGTGATTAGGCACCAAAGTGCGCATCAGGGAGATAGAAGTTCGACGTCATACACGAGACGGGCGAACGTGTAGAAAGGGCGCGGGAACATAGTGGGTAAACGAAAACCCAATTTTTGTGAAGGTTCTAGACAGGGAAGAGAGGGACATCAAAATCGGAGAGATATAGACAAGTATAGCTCAGATACGCATGGGAACAAAAACAGGTGGCAGCTGCAGAACGGAAGAACTGCAAGATGCTTGAAAGCGTGATCGTGTTCTATTACATAAGAAGCGCCCAATCACAACCCCCGCCCCATGTTCAAGTCGAACTACTCCCAAACTACTCCGGGCTTGAAGCTCGAAGTGCGAACTTAAAGCTTGAAAGTTCCTGATAACATTAATATCATTCAGTGGCTGGCCCCTGGGGTTGGGGGAGCCTGTAGTTACAGCTTATAACGTGCAAGGCTGCATACTGATTATTGAACATTGAACAGGGTTTTTTTTAAAAGAAAAATACAAAGTACAGAGGAATACAGTGGTGACCTGGAAGCAAGATGCTCAAGCAAGACACCCGTGTCTACATGCATAAGAGCATTTTGCGGCTAGATTTTTTTGATATTCAAATAGAAGGGTATCTATACTTCTTATTTCGAAAAGTTTGGAATCGATACATGCATTTGTCCTATAAGTAATCGTTGATCAAGACAGCGCGCTAAATGTGGCCGTTTAGAGGGAAGGGAGACGAGGGGCCCTGAACGCTGTAAGCATCGGTTTTTTGGCAGAAAAAAACTACTAAAATTCATTGATGACATTTATTGCCTCATCTCGCACGAGAGACGAAGTCATTCAGTTGGCGAGCCGCAGAGCAACAAGGAGAGAGCGAGCAGAAATGCTGATGTGGCGCAGAGATAATGGTATCGGCTCGTGGCGGCAACATTCTCACGGGGTGACCATTTGAGCCCGAGGCAGCGCGCTCACAGAAGCAGAAGGTAATTCGCACGGGGTGACCATTGGTCCCGGAAGCGGTTTTAGCATAGCCACTAGGCTTTTTGAGAGCCCCTACCAAGATACTGGGGGGAGGCAAGCTCCCCCAATCATATCATTTGGGAACCCAAAGCTCCGGCCATGTCGCCCCAATGGCCATCTTCAGGTCACCACTTTTGTACCAACAACAAGCTCGGTGGCAACGCAATCTATGACCATCTAAAACAAAAGCAATCACCGCCAAAGATCATTATCTGAAAATCCGGGTTGACCTCTACGATTTCTGATCCGCATATATAACTACAACCCGGTTTGTTATCAACAAGACCAAGCTTCCTCGCTTGCTCCTTTTTGTGGTACGCTGAAGGTGCTAAGCACTACTATGCCGAATTAGGGGTTGAATATTACGTGGAATAGCTGGACTTGAGGTTTGACTACATTCGTCCCTTTTTGTGTTAAAGAAATTCAGAGAATACCGGAGAACGATCCGGTAAGCATTCTATCATCCTAATGCATGCATTGTCTCCAAGAGCATCCTGAATCTCTTCAAGATCGCCTATTGTCAGAGAGCCTGTATGGTCAAGGATATGCAATTGAAGAGACTGTAGAATAGCCCCGCGAGGTTGAGAAGCATCGTCGCTATTCTTGATTCTGGAATGAAGCATCGCAGTGAATGCAACGGGATCTGCGACGAGCGGGCCGAGAAGACTTAATGCTCGTAGATTGGGCAGCACCGGTTCCAGTGCAGTGAGTGTGAGCCCCTCGAGTAGCTCTTTGCTGTACGTGGTCGGAGTGGTATCATTGGACGTATTGCTATGGACAAATTCGAAATCCACCAGGCTTGGCACAGCTTTGAGGATCGTGCGCAAATCCGCACCAGGCATATGAGTTCCTTCTGTTCGAATAACGAGCCTCCGCAGCGAAGACGATCTCGACAGGAACGTGATGCCATTGATGAGCGTGCGTGGCCCCCACGAATTCAATGATCTGATGCGTAGGTCAATCAAATGCGGGAGTTCGGCATACTCGAAGAAATCGGCGCCGCTATCCTGGTAGAATGTAATGTCCAGTGAACGAAGCGGGTGAGTGACGGATACTAGGGCCTGATCAACGCCATTGATTAGCCAAAGTTGATTGCACCGCGTGAGATTGGGGCATATCCGTAGAATTTGTAAGAAGCTGTTCGTGTTCCTAGCTATCGTGCGCTCCATTCGTTCTATTTGATGATACGGAAGCTCGATACTTGGTTCTTCACCAACAAACACCTCCATTCGCGTGCTGAAGACGACGACACGCAATTTCGGAGCCATAGCAAATAGCTTCACGGGTGTGGTGCGACGCCAGCCACCATGCCAAGTAGGCTTGTCTATGATCAACCTTTCGAGCATCGGCAGTGAGTGCCCCGCAGGTCTTGCTCGCTCAAGCCGCAACAAAAAATCTGATGTAGACTTCAGGTAGACGTACTTCCACCGCGTCATTGAATCAGCAAGCACTGTAACAAGTGCTTGACAATGCGCTTCTTCGTCGCTAGTCATGATGACTTCTGCCTCCGTAAGTAGCTCGCCAGCTCCTTTGTCGTTGATGATGATGAAAACCTGGAGTGGGCAAGCCCCGGATCGACTAGTGAAGAGACGGAGCGTACGAGCTGCGTTGGCAAATTTGGAGTATTCATAGACGGCATGGTGGATGTATGTCCATAGACGCGGTACAGAAAGTGTCACTGCGCGCCAGCGCCTGCAGACACTCCCTAGCATTATGGGGCTCGTAGATGAAAAGACATCATCCTGCAGCTGTTCTGCAACGAAGGCCAGGAAAATTTCTGAGAGAGCGTCATCCGGGATGATTTGTATAGGCTCAAGACCTCGCGACGGCATGATAGTGACTAAGTGGTAGGTTTTTGTTAGGATATGAGCAGTGATGTTATCTCAAGTTGTGGTACGTACTGAGTGAAAACAAGGTGATGATTCAGTATGTCTGAGGGGTCTGAGGAAGCGAGACTCGCCCTTAAGCGCCCACCAGGCCAGCCGTGCTTACATAATGCATAACCCCCGCAGCTTGCCTCTTCTAGACCCGGCCTCTGTCTTTCCCCCATTTGAATTTTTCCAGCCTGTGCCAGTAAGTGCTTGCCGTTGTTTAAGCTGAGTTCTCCACTTACATAACTCACTCAAGTCTCAAATTACGCTCAAGAACCCGCTCAATTTCATCCAAGTACTTCCAGATGATGTTCTCGCAGCAATTCGTCTACGAAACCCATCTGGTTAGGGAGTGTTTGCAAGCGCTGGCGCGCAGTGACACACTCTGCACCGCGTCTATAGACCCGCATCTACATCAGCGTCTGCGGCTACTCCAGATTTGCCAATGCAGCCCACTTAGCCCGAGAGTTCATTAATCGATCTGGGGTGCGGCGGCTTCACATTGCCATCGCCGTTGACATTCCTCGTTTAATTGACTTAGGATGGGGGGGGGGAGACCTAAAATTGCCAGTGATGAAGAGGCATTGTCTCAATTGCTCGTTGACGCCCTTGTTCATTTGATGGAGCGGTGGCAGCGTGCATACTTGAAGGTTGCGCCAGATTTCTTCCAGTGCCTCGAGCGCGCAAACCCTGTAGGAAATTTTACAATGCTCTAAAAGCTGTGGATAGACGAGATCAGTAACACTGGGCCAATTGACTGGTGAGGAGAGCCACACGTAAAGCTGTTCAATGATGCTCCAGGATTGATGCATATCATTTGTAGTGAGCAGATGGAAAGGTTTAGCGGTGGAAGACTTCGCTTTGAGCTCCCCTACTTTTAGCTATAACAAATGGAACATCTGATAGCCGAAAACATGAGCGGCTGCATACAAATTCTGCGAATATGCCCCAACCTCGTGCGGTGCAATCAACTTCGGCTGCCCGACAGCGTTTATGACAGCACTCAAGGCCTGGAGTCTGTTACTCGCCCGCTTCAGTCTCTGGACATTACCGTCGACAGGGAGAGCGGAGCAAATTTCTTCCAGTTTGTCGAGCTTCCGCGTTTGCTCGATCTGCGTATCAGATTAGGCCCGTGGGGACCGCGCATGCAAGGAAATGCAGTTCAATTTCTGGCCAAATCCTCTTTGCTGCAGAGGCTCGCTATTCGAATGGGAGAAAATTACTCGCCGGTTGCAAATTTGTGCATGATCTTCAGGGCCGTGCCTAGCTTTGTGGAACTCGAACTCAGTCAGGAAAGGACGCAGATAGCCACTCCGACTGTCTACACTAAAGAGTTGCTCGGCGATCTCTTGCTTATCACACCGAACTCGTTGCCGCTTAATTTGCGGGCGCTCAGCATTGAGGGAGAGGTCGTCGCGGATCCCTTTGCATTTACAACAATGATTCGGTCTAGAAATGCGAAGAGCGAGGATATTTACCAACCCCATGGTACAACCTTAGAATCACTGACTATCCATATCCTTCCGGGTAGGAAAAGAGGATCTTTGACAGTTGGCGATCTTGAAGAGGTCAAGCAGCTGCTTGGAGATAGAGCGGATATCCGTATGATAGGGTCTTCCCCAACGCACTCTGCAGCTTTTCCCGACTTCCTGTGGGGCAGAAAGAGGCGAGGGAAGACGTTCGACTCAAGGATCTTCGAAGGAGCTACGATAAGTGCCTCGAGAGCTTGTGGAGTCATAGCAGAATTGTCTAATTATTATCAGTATGTATTTATTTGAGGTCATGCTGACTCGAACACTTGAAGAAGTAGCGTAGACCATATTCGATGGGCCATGGTCTCGGTTAAAATAGTTGTCCACAACCTCGTTGTTCAAATTCGGTGCATTCCTGATCAGCACACTGACTGAAATAACTTAGAATATATCCGAGCCTCGTCGATGTCCGCCTGATCATATATCATATCTGATTATTATCTTACATTACTAGAATACCATTCATACGCAATACTGTGCAGTCAGCCTTTTGTGAACGTCCTCAAATACCAATACAACATGTGTCCAAGGGGAAACTGCAACCAACAGTCTAAGAATACCGCGTGTTATCGTTTTCACTATGAAGATCCCTCTGCATCACAGCAGTTCAGGAAATGCTGGAGACCGGACTGGTATTCGAATGACGGTCCGAATGTCTGCTCGATTTCCTAGGATTGGCCTAATCTCTTCCAGGTCTTCGACCGTCAACGATCTCGGGTTGTCCAAGATATGCATATGCAGCGACTGCAATATCACCCCGCTGTACAGGCGGCCGTTCTCCTTCTCCACTACTCTCGACCGAACCATCGCAGTGAATGCAATGGGGTCCATATCAAGCATGCCGATCAGGCTCAGTACGCGCAGATTGGGAAGTAATGGCGTTGGCGTTGTGAGTGTGAGCTCTGCTATGAGTTCTTTGCTGTAGACGGTAGGAGTGCCAATGAGAGTCTTCCCGTGGCAGTACTCGAACTCCTCAAGCGCCGGCAAGGCCCGGAGGAGCGCACGCATATTTGAAGCGGGCATAGAGCCGCTTGTTAGTCGCAGGACCAGCCTCTGCAACGTGAAGGATTTAGACAAAAATGATGTAGCTTTTGCAAGGGTGTGTGCTCCCCACCACCGCTGCCACTTCAAGCGCACATCGCGCAGGGAAGGCAGATGAAAGTGGTCGAAGAAATTGTCGTCGCTGTGATTGGTGTGGAAAAATATGTCCAAAGCCAGGAGTCCGTGGCTTATTACCCCCAGGGGGTGGTTGATTCCAAGATCCCGGTCTGTTCCCAATCCCATCGATAGACTATCGCATCGGAGTAGATTGGGGCATCGTGCCATAAGCTCCGCCAATCCTTGCGCGTCGACCAGAAGATGGTCAATCTGCTGAATCTGGCTCCATGAGAGCTCATATCGTGGAACGATATCCCCAAATACGTTTATTAAGCCAAATGTAACATGCCGCAGTCTGTGAGCCCCAGAGAACATCCTTACAGGTAGCGGGCGCTGCCCATATGGTGGCCACCGTGTCAACGATGTCTCGTCGATGTCCAGCTGCTCCAACATCGGCAACGGCCAAGGAATTCTCTTATCAAGGGCACGCTCTATGCGCTTGATGAAGTCTCGCGGAAGTCGTGCATAAACGTGCTGCCAGCGCTCTGCAGAGTCAGCAAGCGCACTGATGAGCGGCTCGCACAGGGCCTCGTCATCACCAACTTCCCAAAAATCGTGGATTCGATTCCTTTCAACGGTGATGGAGATTTGGAGTGGGGATTTTCCGGATCGGGAGGAGAAAAGCCGTATCAGTTTGGCAGCGTCTGCGAGGTGAAGCGAACGATAGACAGCGACCCGAATATTTGTCCATAGAAGCGATGTAGAAAGCGTGACTGTGCGCCAGCGCGCACAAACACTTCCCAGAAGAATGGGCTGTGGGCATGAATTGGTTTCCTCTTGCATCGTGAGAAAAGCTGTAAAGATCTCAAGGAGTACGTCGTCTGGGAGTTTTCGGGTGGCCTCAAGCGCTTGCGATGGCATACTGGCAACTTATTGAGATGGTTTAAATCAGCTTTGGGGAAGATCTTGTCCCACAATAGCGACACCTACATTCAGAGTTCGCGAATGCAAGTCGTGGATGTCACGGTGAAGAGCAAGAAAGAATGACTCCGATAAGCGCTCGCAACGTCAACTTCAAGCGCCCACCACATCGCCCTGCTGGCATGGCCATCTCGTGGCCAACGCCCGACCAGGCTCTCGCTGCTCTCGTTCCGCTAGCCCTCCTTCTTGTCGCTTGGCGCCTTTTCTTTACACCCTCTATTTCTTCTTCTCCTGAAACTCCGCCATCCTCTTCTCCATACTCTGACTCAACTTCCGCATTTTCCACCACTTTGGGCTCCCCAAATGCCAGTGCGAGCTCACTGCCGCTTCTCCCGCCTATTGCTGCATCACACCCACTTTCTCTGGCTACTGCCCTGAATGGATACTCATCATACGGTCGCATTGCTACAGCCGAGCTTGCGCGCATGCGCGCGACTCTAGCCGCTCTTCCCCGCACCTCGCGACGGCTGGCTCTAGGCGCGGGCTATGGAAAGCGATTGGATGCACTGGCGGATGCAACAGTGGTGAACGAGAAGGTGGTATTTAAAATTGTGCGGCTTGCGCGGGATGTGATGCGTGAGGATGCGAAACGACGCGAAAGAGGGGGCGGATTGGAGGAAGGTGGGGGTTGGGAGAGCCTGGTGATGGCCCTCAAAGGAAATGTAGCGATGGGAGGCGAGGCAGGTCCAGGAAGTATAGAACGTGTACGTGAGGCCTTGAAACACCTCGTACGCGACTGGTCGACAGAGGGCGCGTCGGAGCGGGAGACATTCCATACACCAATCATGGAGGCATTGCAGCTGCTGTTTCCCCAATCCAAACCATGTTCCTCCTCTTCTGATTCTGATTCTAGTTCAGACTCTACTACGACGGATTCCGATTCTGAAACTGAACGCCCAATCATCCTCATACCTGGCGCTGCCCTCTCCCGTCTCGCGCACACCCTCTCGCGATCCCCATACAACATGCGCACACACGCATGCGAACTCTCTTACTACCCCATCCTCGCCCTCCAGATGCTGTTGGACCCAAATCTAACACCAAAAGAAGAATATCACGAATTGCGCCCGTGGGCGCACTGGTTCTCCCACCAACGCGGAGAGGACTTCAGCCTAGATGGGCAACTGCTTGCGGGGAGGGGTGCACTGCGCAGCGTGAGGGTACCTGACGTCGTCCCGCGCCTTACCCCTCGCTTCCAGATTCTTTCTGGCGACTTTCTCCACGTACCAGTGCCTGGCACAGGTTACGACGCGCTCGCATCGCTCTTCTTCATCGACACGTCGATTGACGTCACGCGTACCATCGCGCATATCTTCACCTTGTTGAAGCCCGGGGGCTGGTGGGTTAACTGCGGCCCGCTTCTCTGGACAGGTGGAGGGCTGGCGGTTGAGCTAAGTTTGGCGGAGGTGCTGTCAGTGGTGAGGGCTGTGGGATTTGAGATCTGGGGCGAGGGGAACAGCTCAGATAGAAAGAATGATGAGGAGGAGAGACGGAAGGTCTTGGGCCGGCGGGTGATTCGCGGGGAGTACACCGCCGACCGGCAGGCGATGATGAGCTGGGTCTACGAGGCAGAGTTCTGGGTTGCCAGGAAGCCCGTCTCTGCATCGGCATGAGTGTCTCTCGGTCAGTGGTGTCTGAATCGTCTACAGGCTAGCTTTAGCTGAGGATCAACATTCGATGAACTCTAGACCAACAGATGATGTACATGTGGAATTCGCAGTGCTTGGACCATGAATGTCTACTGCGTAAATCTCCAATATGCATATATGGTATCACACCGCCTAAGCTTGCAAATCTCAAGACCACTTCGCCAATACGTGGGCACGTGATGACCCTGAGCCGCGCCCAGCGCGCTTGGCTCCGGGTGTCGGCTGTTTGAAGTTCTGACCCGAGTCCACCGAAGGCTTCTGATTCGGCAGGCGCTTCAAAATATGAACGTTTGAACACAACTCCGCGGCCCAACTTTAAAGGATACCCTGATAAGTCATTAAATTTTGTTGGATTCAAAATGTTTCGTACCTTGGTAACCCCGCTCAAACCTCTCACCAACTGCGCGCCGCTCTGGTTGCTCACCCAGAAACGCTGACCTTTTGTCGTCAATAATGAGGCTGAACATTGACGTTTCAATCACTGGCGATGCTCTTGCGATAGGCTATCTTAATGCCGCCATCGCGACAGTGATTCAGGACCCTATTTGCTTATGTACGCCATAGCTGACTTCAAGACAGGTCCTCGTATGGGATATCATCATTCGCTTCCAAGAGGAAATGACTGTCATTGTCGCACGCGGGTTCAATATATCCATTGTGGCATATGCCATGTCTCGGTGAGTGCAAGCTACGTCCAATCCAGGCGTGTCCAGCTAGCTAACGTGGCACTGCTTGCGTAGAGTAGGCTCTCTGGCTCTGAGTATCATAACCATAATCATGCAAAGTCAGTCCAGCTTCATGTAACCATTTCAACTAGTTCAAACCGTCATGATATCCAGATACCCACAGCTCCGATTGCGAAGAAATGTGGATCATCTCCACGGCTCTTGTCGTCCTTTCCAGTGGCGCGTCGTCTTTCCTGTTTCTCCTACGAGTGCGCGCTGTGTACGAGAACGCCAAGCTTGCGACGATGTTCTTCAGCTTGTTCTGGGTTGGCATCCCGGTGATGTATATCCTACTCGGTACCTCCGGTCACTCAATGGTATGTCTTTAATTGGTTTCTTTCAAGGGACATCGTACTAATTATCGGCACCCATGGCCAGTACAGCGACTTTTCTGATAGATGCATGTTCACCTATAATGCATCTTACCCATCGGTTGGCTTATGGGTCAAGGCAGCCTACGACACTTGTATATGCATTGCGATAAGCGCGCGGATTGCCTCATACAGTTACCCTGCTGCAGACTGCGCTGCCAATCTTCCACTGTGGCGATCCTTCCAAGGGTTTGGATTGCCTCGGGCCTGCCGAGCCTTGTTATATGATGGTCTGCTATTCTACTTGTCAGTGAAACTTTCTTTCCCACATCACCGCCTGACATTGAAACGTTTCAGTGTTACATTGGGCGTGACCGTTACTGCAGCCTGCACAGCGATGTTCCCCGTTGCGTCCAGCTACAACCTGGTCCTCACCGAGCCGGCGGTCGCAATCGAGAGCATTATGGCATGTATGGTGTTCCGCAGAGTCGTTCTGGCATCTAGCAAGTCGAAAGGTGGCATCGGTAGCCTCCGTGCTCCCGACGATGGTGGCATTGTAATGACTACGATCCTGCACTCCACTGTCTAGGGCGTCGCTCTCCGTATTGCTCTCGGTTTGCAATATGCATGCTCAGAATCCCTGTGCGCAGGATTTGTATCACGGCACAGGTCGATTTTCTCAACTTGGCCTGTCTCTTATGCCTCATGTAGATAATCCAGATTGACAGGGCAGTCAGACCGTCATTGCGTGTTCCTAGCGGTAACTACGGGAGTGGTGGGCAGAATCAGAATAAAGCATACAATCTTTTATACTTTGTGATGATACGTGCCAACAAAGGGTACCTGAATGGTAGTGGACAGGTATTGGATGGTGGCGCCCCTATCTCGCTGCGGCGTTTCCCGGAGCGCGAGTCGTTGCTACCCAAGTGGACCCATGTCGACAACTTCAAAGTTGACTTGATACTACTAACATCTCGACCGTCCCCTGCAATCGCGCTTCGTTTTCGCTATAGTCACTGAAGTCTTGTTAGAGCTTCTGCCAACACAACTGGATTTGTTGTTCATCTTCGTATCCAATGCCATCACAAAAACTCAATTCTGTTTTCCTTCCAGACGATGTTCTGGGTGATATATTCCTCACATTTCTCAGCCTCTCAAAGACGGAAGATCTTCATACATATCTGCCGCGTATGGAACCCGTGCTTCTGGGGAGTGTGTGCAGGCAGTGGCGGGCAGTCACCCTCTCCGAATCGCGTCTCTGGACGAAAATTCACATCGTCATCCATCGCGCGTCCAGATTTGCCGACAAGACCAATTTGCTCCAGCTATTTACAGCTCGCTCTGGCACGTACTTTCCACTCAGTATTACCATCAATTTTGAAGATAGACACGACTCTCCCTTCTTGGAATGGTGGCGCACATCTGACGGTAACGGGATGGCCAGCTGTCAAATATTCATTGACGCACTGGTCGCTTCAGTCGAGCGCTGGCAAAACTTCTCAATACAGAGCCCGCGTGGATTCATCGCGATGATGGAGGATGCGCTCGCTCAGCGGCTCCCGTGGTCGCTGTCGGTGCTATCCAGGCTGGAGATTGACGAAGTGTACTCGCCAAAATGGCCGGGCCAAAACGTGCACAACCTGGAACTGCACTTCCCGTCTCTACTCATGTTCGCCGCCACCCCGAGCCTGCGGCATGTCTGCCTCAGATCATTCGTGTTCAAGGCCGGGGGCACGCGCGCCACGCTCCCGTGGAATCAGCTTGAGCAGATGGACCACGTGAACGCTGATGTTGCGGGTCTCCTGCACCTTCTGCGCCAGGCCCCTAATCTCATCCGATGCACCAATGTCTCCGTCAGTCACGCCCACAGATTAATTGCCGGGTTACCCTCCCCGACCCACTCGCTCCGGGCCCTCGACATATATCTATACCCAGATGTTGTCAGTAACTTCTTCCAGAGCATCCAGCTCCCCGGCCTACGTGATCTCCGCCTGAAAATGGTAGAATACCAGCCCCGATCGCATGCACAAGTTCGCGCATTCCTCTCCGCAGCGCCCATGCTCCAGCGCCTCGTTCTCCGGCTGGCTATCGATTCCATGGCGACCCCAGAGCTGCGCGCTCTCCTTCAAGCGGTGCCCGACCTGGAGGAGTTCGAGTTCTGCCATAGCGAGCGGCATAGTGGGGGCACAACCGTTTACACCAACGAGCTGCTCCACGCGCTCGCGCTGACCGCGTGCCCGCCGCTCCTACCCAGCCTGCGTGTGCTGAGCCTGCTTGGCGAGCTCGACATGAACCCGGTTCTGTTCACCGACGTGATACAGTCGCGAATGGTAGGGAATGGCGGGGCGGTGCTGCAAAAGTTGCACATGCGTGTTCTGCGGACGAGACGGTCGCTGGCGGTAGAAGAGCTTGTGAAAGTGAAGGCGCTCCTGGGAGATGGGGCAGATATTCACGCGGTCACAAGTATCCCAGCACAGTCGCCGGCATTCCCAGATCTGCTTTAACATGAGGTAATTGGTACGGCTTCTCTCTGTTGTACATTTTAATCGCATGGCATGCACCTGCTTATTCATCGCAATTATCTGCTGAACCCGAACCCGAGTGTGCTCCACAAACCCCGTTGCATTGCTAACTGTATTATGAAAGCTAGAAACCAGACCTCTTTCAATTTCAACATCGGCCTAGGGGGCACATCAAGAGAGTTTATTCAGGTGGTTATCTAAACCTCGGCCCACGAGCTCGCCGCACCACCGTGCAACAATCACCCATGACCATACCACCCCAGCCCGGGACAATATCGTCATGGTGGGTCATACCTTTTTCTGATAATGCAACAATGCATTGGCTTTGTGAATGAGTCTGACGTCAGAAGGGAGGATCATGATCATATACTGGTGGCGATGCGCAAGCAGATCTAGACCTGCTAAGTCGAACATCAAGTAAGAATTTCAATCAAATTGCTCTGACTTTGATCCATCACTTCAAAGCATTTATTCGACATCCCTAGCGCCCAGCCATATCCTAATCAACTGCGCTATGTTATCTGCTTGCTTAGGGGGCTCGCACAGGGGATCATGCTAAGACCCCTGTAGTTTGGTCTAACGTCGGCGGATCCGCATGTATTCGATCTCCGTAAGCCAACGAGAGCCTTGGCCTAGACCTTAGTTGTCGTCATTCCCGATCGGGGCTGCTCGGGTCGGGATTTCATGGTCATTGAGGCTAAATCTGGCATAGGGGCGTCGGGAAGGGCGCATCATGGCCCCCGACGCTCCACAGTGGGAAAATATATATAAGGGGTAAAACTGGGCACTGGAAACTCATCGCAAACACCGTTGCATCTCTCTCCTACCTCACAACCCATAACCTCTCTATCAAATATCTCTGCACATGTCGCACTACTTCAGCACATCTCCCGCCGCTGATATTCCTTCACACCATCACCCCAAATGCAGAGCGTGCAACGTTCGCCTCCTGGATGTCGCTGCGCTGCGCGACCACCTCGTCGAAGTCCATATTCAAAGCCGCATCTGCGCGTTCAACTCCTCGTTATTACACCATGCACGCACTGACAACTTGAACGGTCCCGAAAACGACGCAGAAGGCGACGAGGCCCCAGGACGAGCTGCTATGGAAGGTTTAGAATGCTCATCACACCAAACATAACATACGCAATAATTCATTGGACATTCTAAGCATACCATATATAATAATCATTTCGTCATTTTATGAGCCAGAAGAAGAGAAGAGAAAATAATAAGCCATTTGAGACAAGGAACTGGGTCGACGATCATTCGCTGCTCCACAAGGCAGAGCGAAAAGTAGCCATCCATTGATCTTGAAGTAGGTCAGCCGCTGTAGGCCGCTTGTCGGGGTCCATAGCCCAGCACCGGCCAAGGAAACGTATGCCCTCTTTGCTGAGCTGGTCGGGCTCGGGAAGCTCAGGGGGACAAATGGCATTTCCTACTTGATAGTGGATGGCGCTGTAGCATTTGTCAGTCATCGTTACGCTCAGCCTGAGCAGCGAAGCACGCACCTCTCGTTCCCCTTGCTCCAAGGCCTCTTCCCTGTTGACAGCTCGAAAACAACGCATCCCAATGACCAGATGTCCGTGGCGCCTCGGCATCTCCCATTCACCTCCCTGACGGTTTCGGGAGGCATATACATCACCGTGCCTGAAACACTTGAAGGCAGTCCGGAGTCGTCGCTCAGATGCGCGGCAGGTTCAGAGAGAGCGGGAAGTCCATCCATACTGCCTTTCAAGCATCGGTTCTCGGTCATGATTTCAGCTGATCCAAAGTCGCTAATCTTGACTGATCCTTTGCCGTCCAGGAGAATATCTTGAGTGAATGGGTTAGCAACTGGACGAAGGGAAGTAATCATGCGACTCACTGGCTGGCTTGATGTCTCCATGAACGATCCCGCATGAATGGAGGTACGCCAGAGCTTCCAAGATCTGCAGTGTGTACGCGAGAAGCACCTCTTGGTCCGCGATTCTTCCCTCGCATTGTAGAACGTTCGCAAGGCTCCCTCCCTCGCAGTACTCTAGAAAGATGCAGACCTTATCAGGATGTATCTCGACGCCAAGATATTCGACAATGTTGGGATGGCGAATCTTCTTCTTGCCGAGTTCAAACTCGTTGACGGTTTTGTCGGGACCAAGTTTGCGCAGTTCGATCTCTTTCACCGCGATAAGCGTGCCAGACTCTTCCTTGGCGAGATATACAGAGCCAAAGCTGCCGGATCCAATGCATGGGCTGTCTTGTGAGTGAACCGAGTGTACAGAACTGGTGAGATTCGCGAGCAGTAGAGAGGGATAATCTGGGCTCCGACTGTCCAGCCAAGAGCCCTTTTGGTGATCTATTGACGGAGTCTTCGAGAGAGTACTTGAAATGCTGCGGGAACCCTCGAGCACACTGGCTGATCTTTCTGCAGGCCGGCTGAGAAACTGGGACATCGAGCTAGAGCGAGCATGACAGGCTGAGGCTTTTGCGAGCTTGCTGAGTTGGCCTACGGAAGAGCTGCTGCTGATACTAGCAAACCTGGAGACATCTTTCCCCATTCTTGCGTGTAGTATCGATGTGGGGTGAAGAAACAAGTGGTGCTGGTGGCTGGCAAGCCAAATTCGAATGATCTCTAGTTCTTGCCACGTGGCCCCACGTGGTGATCGCACGTCGGCGCAGCCGACTCCGAGTCAGAACAGACCCGCCCAAACTCTTCGTAGCTCTCTGTCCTCCCACTGTGCACTGGGAAACACTGCAGCCGCACGAGCATTGGTTCATATGCCGTCCAAAATCAGCTCAAGTCCGTCCCCAACCACTGCCCCACAATCCAACCGCACCGTGACGGCCAGCTCCTTGGTGCTGAAGCTGGGAATCTAGGCGTGACACCAGACGCCCGGCCGTTTCTATTGCGCGGGATACTTTCCATAAGCAATCTCAACGCTTCTCTCGTGACAGAGAGCCACAACTTCCGCTTTTGCATCTACTTTATTGTGCTCAGTTTGGTCTTCGTATGGGTATCGTGATCCCATGATATCTGATTCAGGGTAAGATATGAACGACTATCTTCTTCACAGTTGATGGGATGACGAGGGGAGAGCAGTGTCCTATCTCTGTTGCGTGCGAGCCCAATCCTTCCATGGGCCCGCATAGGTCGCGTCTCCGTGGCATAATCACTAACCGCAGCTGTGGCACCCCCTGGCGTCACATACTCCGGCCCGTACGTCGAGGTAGTCTCGCCATGGAGTCTCGTTGACGAGTCGTCTCAATGACGCAATGAAACACATTGGCCTGATGTCAAAACTGAGAGGTCACTGTCTCGTACCCATCCGTTTATGGTACTCACTTTTTGACAGCACTCGGCATTTGTATATGTGTTGACGAGAATCGTACCAGAACGTCTGGGGCAGTTCGTCAGCCCCACCTGTGGTCTTGTCACGCTCATGCGTCTACCTCAGCACATCGACTCTTCACCCGGTTTTTATGCATTCAGTGTCATGGTGGGCTTATTCAGGCTCTGATACAGCTTTTTTATCTCGTTTTTCTCTTGTCAGCATCATCTTGGCTAGGGGACAATGTTTTCACTGTTTTCATCATTGTTATGGCTTAAATTGTACATTTCCGATCATTTTTTCGCTCAGTGCACCGGGGCATGCTATTAGATGTTCCAGAGGGCCACTGAATACTTACTCGTGTTGTTGAAAAGCAAAGGATATGGTGGAAGGAGAAATTTGACTGTGACAGGCGTGACAAGACCACAGGTGGGGCTGACGAACTGCCCCAGACGTTCTGGTGCGATTTTCGTCAACACATATAAAAACCCCGAAAGCTGTCAAAAAGCAAGCACCATATACGGATGGGTACGAGACAGGAGAGGTCATAGGTCACGAACTTCGAAGCCATACACCGGTGGCGGTGCATAAGCAGGGGCTCCAAAGTTGTGGCTGAGTCGAACACAGACTTTGGAAGTTACTGTGATGAAATCACATCCTATCGCATACAAGGCATCGAGTCGACATTCTTGTATGCGAAGTGGTTTCTTCTAACCACCTTGGAACCTCTATCTTGATAAGCTCTTCGATACCCGTGACCATTACACCCCCAAACAAAGTTTCACTGAAAATTGATGGAATTGTCGGTCTGTGGAAATTTAAGCCGGGTCGGTGAAATGACAGTAGCCAGAAACCCTCTGGAAAACAGTGCTTGAATCTGTGGATTTGCTGAGATTGAAGTCACACGGGCGAGGGCAACGGAAAACCGCGGAACATCACCGCCGAGACCAAAAAATGACTGTCCTCAGCGAAAATAGATCCAAAGACGTGTGCGCAACTAGCGCAACGAGTCAGCCGTTGCGGCAAGACGGCGATATTGAGAGATTATGTTTTCTCTGTCATGATAATGGTGAGAGAGAATTTAGTACCCTTAGTATGCAAGTACCTTTGTGATTGGATTAATATTGTGCTTAGTATATACCTACATACGTCTCTCATGAATTGGTGGGTTTGTACAGCCATAATTTGGTCACTCAAGCTTGAGCTGTCCTTGAAAACTGACGCAAACTCTCAGAAGAGGGCCGGTGGAGGCCAGCAGGCAACAGAATGTACAGAACAACAGAGTCAGTTGCACTTAGAGAATTCTCACTGGAATCGGGGCTTATGTGCCAATTGTAGACCTTGCATAAGGTGCGCAAGGGCAGTCTGTGAAAAACTACAGGCACACGGAAAGAAATCTAGAGGGTTGTCGAGAACTGGCAGAAACAGGGTAGTGCTGTGGAAAGCCAGTGAACGTGTCGCTGCAAATCCAGCGGCCACGTGCTCCTGTCGAAAACCACTGAAACTCCGTTTGGGGGTGTACCTGCCTGCTTGCTAGACTAGGGGGCTCACACAGGGGGTCATGCCAGGACCCCCTATGGATTGGTTATATATAGCCTCGGCAGATCCGCGTACCCAATCACCGGATCCTCACATGATCTCCGAGCTTTTGTCTAGACCCTGGTCGTCGTCATTCCTGGTCGGGAGCTGCTCGGGTCGGGATTCCATGGTCATCGAGGCCAATTCTGTCATAGGGCTTCGGGAAGGCGCATCATGACCCCTGACGCTCCACACGGGAAAACACATATAAGGGGGCATTCTATGTGGTAGAAACCCATCACAAACACCGCTGCATCTCATACTTCACAACCCATAATCTCTCTATTCAACATCGCCCATATGTCGCACTACTTCAGCACATCCCCCGCCGCTGATATTCCTTCACACCATCACCCCAAATGCAGAGTGTGCAACGTTCGCCTCCTGGATGTCGCTGCGCTGCGCGACCATCTCGTCGAAGTCCATATCCAAAGCCGCTTACCCGCGTTCAACCTTTCGTCAATACACCGCCCATGCACTGTAAACTTGAACGGTTCCGAAAACGAGACAGAACGCGACGAGGCTCAAGGACGAGCTAATATGAATGCCGTTGCATGCTGGCATTAGGATGTCCATGGCCAAACAGGATAGATGCAATAATTTATTGAACTTTCAAAACATGCATAATATTTCATTCGTGCAAATTCAAGAACTAGAATAAAGTAAGAGATCATTTCAATATAGCCTACGGAATTTGGCGGTCTGTGTTTGAACTTAACAGCCTTTTGAAGCTGATAATTATCTACATGATTATTCGCCGCTCCATGAAGCAGAGCGAAACATTCCAGGTATTAATCTTGAAGTAGGTCAGCAGCAGTTGGACAATTATCGGAGTCCATAGTTTGACAGTGGCCAAAGAAGTGTTTGTCCACCCTCGCGGAGCTGACCAAGCTCTGAAAGCCCAGGGGGGCATTTCTACTTCAATAGAGTACTGCGAAGGGGATCAGTCATGGTTACGCCCATATTCGAGCAGTGAAGCAAGAACCTCTCGTGTGCCTTGCTCGTCTCTTCTCTATTTCTAGCCCGAAAATGACGCACTCCTGTGACTAGATCTCCGTGGCGCCTCCCCTCCCTAATGCTTTCGAAAGGCATATACATCACTGTGCCGGAGACAATTGAAGGCAGTCCAAGGTCGTCGATAAGAAGCGCAGTTGATTCGGAGAGAGCGGAGAGTCCGTTTGTATTGAAAATGTATACACTTCGCCCTGAAACACACCAGCAAGTCTTTCTGGAATCTGGAAGGTAAGAAGTCAAGACATTAGGACGCAGAGCTCGAGCAGAAATAACAGGCTGAGGCTTTCGCTAGCTTGCTGATTTGGCTTACAGAAAAGCTGCTGCCGATCCCAGTTCCTTTACCGTGTCGATGTGGGGTGAGAGAACGTGTGTCGGTGGGCGGCAATCCAAATTCAATTCAAATTGAACCTTGAATGATCGTCCTGCAAGCGTCACGTGCCGATCCACCCACGAGCCGCGGCCACCACCAACTCTGCACCCGCGTCTCTCTAAAGTATCACTCATCCATCACCTTTGTCAAACCTTTGTCAAGCCTTTGTCATGGCGTGTAAAACTAGCTTAAACCACAAACACATTGCACAGCAACACACTGCGCGTCTGCTCTACGGTCGCCTGCCCATAAGTACCTAGAAGCGTTGACCGTGATGCCAGACGTCGTTATCGTTGCCCATGATGCTCTTGCCATAACCTACCTTAACACGGCTCTTGTAACAGTAAGTGTAAACTTCAAATATCTCGGATATCATGCGATACGCAGGCTGACCTCAACATAGGTTCTCGCATGGGATATCATCATCTGTTTCAAGGAGGAGCTGGTCGTTACTGCCGCGTGCGGATTCAGCCCATCCATTGTGGCATACTTCGTGTCTCGGTGAGTGCAGACTGGGCTCATGTCAGAATCTCCTGGGCTAATGCACATGTTCTGTAGTATAGGATCCCTGGTGTTGAGTGTAACGACCTTGATGGTCACCAGTGGGCACAACCTCTATTCATCGAATGCCCCATCTTACCTTTTCTAATTTTCAGATACCTCCAGTTCTAAATGCAAAGAACTGTGCTTTATCTCGTTAGCCATCAATGTTCTTGTCAGCAGCGCGTCGTCATTCTTGTTTCTCCTGCGAGTGCGTGCGGTATTCGGGAACTCCAAACTTCCAGCAGCGTTCTTCGGCATTTTCTGGCTGGCTATACCAGCAATCTTTACGTTGACCGGTATCTCCGGTCACCCAATAGTATGTCCTTGTCATCTTTAGGGGTGCACATAGCACTGACACCCCAAACTAAAGTATGACATCGCCGCCTCAAGATGCTTCTTCACCTATACTGCATCTTACGCATCGGCTGGCTTGTGGCTCAAGGCGGCCTACGACACGTCCATATTCATCGCCATAAGCGTCCGCATCGTCTCTTACTCCATGGTAGACCGCGTCTCCAAGCTTCCACTCCGGCGGTCCTTCCGAGGCGCTGGACTACCCCTAGTTTGCAGAGACCTGCTCTATGGGGGTCAGCTGTTCTACTTGTGAGTACGCACACTTCATCGTTGCGCACAATCGTCTCACGTCGAAGCGGGTAGCGTCACTGTGGGCGTGAATGTGACCGGAGCCTGCGGCGTCTTGCTCCCCGTCGTTTCCGTCTATGGCCTTGCGTTCGCCGAGCCGGCGATCGCGCTCGAGAGCATCATGGCGTGTAGGGTGTTCCGCAGAGTCGTTTGGAGCTCTATCAGATCGAACGACGGCACGCACAGTCTTCGTGCGCCCTACGAGAGTGGCATCATGCTGACCACGATTCTGCCTTACGCCCCCCACGACGGCACTCCTCCCATTGTTCTCAACGAGGACATTTCTTAGGACGCATGCTGGAGAAGACCTCGTGGGTGCGTTTGACTCCCGCCGGTGGCTCACCTCGTATGGTTCCCGCTCTGCCTGGGCATGCTGTTGCTATACGGACGGCTTCCGGCTACATCACCCTTCATCTCGCCACAGAGGCTGTCAAGTCTTGGGCTGATACTTGGACAGTCATGCATCTCATCCGGTGCTGCTGGTAGCGGCGTATGGCCGATAAGAAGACTGAGAGTAATTCTTGTACTCTATACTATAAATTACAATTGGTTGCTTATTGACTTGAATGCTGTGTGTACACTTGGACTTCCATCACAACACACTTTATATAATTACATTCTACGGCGCAAATTGCGCGCAATGATATATAACCTGATAGAACTGTGCACTGGCAATTGAGCAATATTATTTAATCGCAAGACTCTGGGGGGCAGGCGTCCGCGTTGTCGGTCGGTCTTCTTGAAGCTTCCTCTTGCTTTCCTCTTGGCGGTTGCCGCCTGGCACGCGCCTTAACCACAGTATTTTCCCCCGCCTGACACCAAAATCTTCCTGCAAAGACCCAGATCCGACTTCCATACATCCTCAACTTCAAGTTTTGGCGCTTCAAATGATCACACTGATGCCAGTGCACGCTCTCTGTTCTCGTGCCTCCCGCCTCTAGATCTCCTAACATGGTATTCCCGCCTTTTGGCTACTGCATTAAATCAAACTGCGCCACAAGGCTCAAAAATTGATCACATAACCACCATTCTCGCCGCCCAGTATCGCGTTAGGCTGGTTGGTTGGCGCGGATGAGACACAGCGTGATGAAGGGGGTATTGGGGTCCGAGGGAGCCTGATGACGATATTCAAAGGGAACTCAAGGCATAGAATGTGTACGTGATGCGATGAAGCACCTCCTACGCAACTGGTCGACCAGGCGCGTATCAGAGCGCGAAACCTTTTATTCGGCAATTCTGAAGGTTTTTCATGCTCTTCCATAGTCCAACATGCCCACACCCTCTTCTCGACTTGATCCCAATTCCAGTTCTCTTTCTAATAGCAAATCTGGTCATGACGCAGACTCGAGTCAAAGCTGCACATATCCTCTTGCCCAGGGCCGCTCAATCTCGTCTTGCATATGACCTCGTAACCCCGTATAACGTGCGCGCACCACCTTTGAGCGATCGCTTCGTCTACGCCCTACCGCTCTCCGCGGATTACGACATGCTCGCATCACCCTTCTACGTCGACGCGCTGCTCCGCAGAGAGCGCGACGTTATGCACGTTTACGGCATCTGAAACTCGAGGATATTGGATGTGCTGCGGGGTGCTGTTGTAGACGGGCGGGAACGGATGGGAATGGACGACTGGGCTGAGACCGTGGTAGATATGCGAAAGTCAATGCTATGGGCTTTGTAGGCTGGCGGGAATGCATTGCGCAAAAGATGAAGATGAGGATGGGGAGGTAGAAGGAACTGGGTCTTTACGAGAAGCTGCTTCTCAAACGGGGGCGCATGTTTCCCTCAAACCGCCATCTTCTGTATGACCCTTTGGTTGGAGTCGGTCGAAGCCGCATTGTCTTATCGCCTGTAGGTTAGTCTCTAACCGAAGACTCTAAACCGATGGCTAATGTAGAATGCACAGCGCAGGACCCCATTCACTCAATTCCACTTCATAGACTCTTGAGATCCAGGGATATCCAACTTGATATTGATGTGGTTCCATATCACTTACTTTATCCAGATGCAGAATATGTGTGGAACCTTCCACCAGGTGGTCGGGATAAATGCCCGCTACATCCGACTCCTGTACCGAGATTGAACGTGGCTAGGCTGATTATGAGTGCTTGCTGTAAAAACAGTCAAAACACGCCTTTTTAGCGTGACGCCGTGCAGCTACTTGGTCCGTTTCACTCTTCTTGTCTTGATACTGTCTCTTGGTTGCCGGTGGATACATAGCGCCCTCGAGAACCGCTTTTTGGCATAGGCTAGCGACACCTTCGCTTTAGTTCTTCCTGCAAGATGGATGTGGCCCAAGAACCTGAGCAGATTATGACGCTGGCGGTGCGTTTGACTTGGCTTTCATTTGTACTACAATGTGCCCGATCCGCGTATCTTTACAGGTTTTCGACACCCAAAATATCTCGGGAGGAACGGTGAACAATGTTTACGGCGATTACATCGACAATCAAATCCACGGTGATTACATCGCACGCGCACAGATCCATTTCAACTTTGCCATTCAATCTGCCCCCGAGCGCGAAGAAATACTCGACCACATCCGTGCCGCGTATTCCATGCCCTCACTGGGCGTGGCGCAATCAACGAGCACAGCGGGACCCCAACCAAATACACGTCATATCGCAGCCACGCCGTTTTATGTTGACACGTGCTATATCTCTGCTGCGCGTTCGATCATCGAGACTCGTCTTATGATTGACATGGTACGCATGATGATAAATAATCCAAAACTCTGCTCTTCTGCAGGTCTGCCAGAGACATTGGCGGCTCTCGAAAGGGTACTGTTGTTGACAGAGCTATCGGTTCGAGCATATCACCATACTCCCCTCTCCGAGAGCCTCAGTCGCGGGATTGCCATAGAGGTAGATGAGTGTCGTCGACTTCTGCAGAATTTGTTGAGCAATCTTTCAACATATCGACACATGCTCTCCACTGCGGTGATCTATTTCATTCGGAAATACATATGGCGTAGATTCCGTCGAGGTGGTGCAGTCGCCACTCTTGATCTCGAGCTGCGAAGGTGCCATAGATCTTTCGCTGCCTGCTTGCTCGCATTAGGCCGGTGGGTCACTGTCAGTGGTACGATGGAGTATGAACTGAGATGCATATCACCCGCAGTGCTGCTTGGCCGGAGCTAGAGCGGGGTACGGACGCCCTCGCTCAGCTCGCAGAATTGTACTCTTCGCTCGAGTCAGAGTTGGCATCCTTGCGGAATCTCGAGGTTGATACAGTAACTGTAGTCAATCATCTGGGACGTAACATGCCTGTACCTCTGATATTTTGTAAGTCTTGGCCGGTGAGAAGAGTTTTAACTTTCCAACAGTTGTTAATCACTGACACCCAAGAACAGAACTTCCATATTGTGATCTCTGGATTCTGCAAGGGCTCGGCAGGATCTGCCATCATCCAGCGGGGCGACTACAGGATCTTGAAGCCAAATGACGATGTAGTCATCAGCCGTTCTAATATTTCTACCGAGCTTCGACCCGGTATGACGGTCGAAATGAGTATTATGCTTCATGAGCAGGCCAAAGACAATAGTGTCCCCCAATGGAGTCGATGTCCCCGATGTAAATACGTAAATAGCCGGACTATCACTGGCAGCGGTTGGCTCGACTGGTGAGTATCTTGATCTCGCCAGAAGCTGTCTCACCAACTTTCCATATAGTCATAATTGTGGTGGTCGGTTTCAGTTCTTGCCCGAAGACGATGATGTTCCCTCGCCAGAATTGTGCGCACCTTCATCTCTTCAATAATCGAATGCTTACGCTCGAGTATTGAAGCCAACTCGACAGTGCAGAAGGGGACGCAATATTAGATGACATATTTTTCTTCCGCAGAATTTGTGTTTTACAAGATTCTGTGCTGGAGCCCGTCGATATCCCAGATAGTCCTCCTAGCCCCGCGGATGAGCCCCTTGCCTACGACAGGCAAAGCTCGTCTCCACTCTCTTCCTCCAGTTCCACCGCACCCGACCCGACAACGATACCTCGGCCCCGCGCCCGGTCTCCACCACTAGGACCACGTCCCCGTGCCATATACTCTCCCAGCCAAATATCGCAGGACGAGCATAACCTCGCCGCACTGGGCGAAGATATGCTATCGCAGAGGAGTAGCGATGCATACATGGCAGCTCAACTGGAGTCGACAGCTGAGGCGCAGGAGAACCCTATCATAGCATCTCCGGTATACTCACATTTGCCTCCAATCGCGATCTCGGATGACAGCGTATCCGACATACCATTGCAGGGGAGCAGCAGAGCATCAATTGTGCTCACACGGGAAACGATGGATCTGGCAGAGGACAGCCCTGGCGCGACATCCCAATCAGACTCGAGCTCCGTTTCATCCATGAACAAAAATGAGGGCCCGTCATCCTCCGCCCCTACACATATGGCGCTTCCAACAATGACCAAGCGAACACACGCTTTGATAGAGCTATTATCGTCAGAGCGTGCATATGTGAGTGATCTGTCGCTCATCCAGCAGATACATATCCCTCTTGCTTTAGGTGTGGCCTGCTTTTACTCTGCTTTTGATACCTTATTTATCACCGTTCGACACACAGGCCAATCTGATGCAATTCATCTATGCGCTAGGACGCCGTCTTCGCCGGCCTCGTCAACGCGCACGCGCTCAACGGACTCGGAGTCATCGCCCACATCGCCCACATCAAGGCCCCCTATGACCCTTGAAGACACGCGAATAATATTCGGCAACATCGCTGAGCTCGCAATGTTCTCAGATACGCTGGTGGAAAGTTTAGGAGAAGCCCTGGGAGCGGTGCTGGATGGTGGTACTGGGGAGGACCGTGTCGGGGCTTTGTTTCTAGGTCTGGTGAGCAAATGCGCGCAAACTGGCACATCTAAATCGTTTTGCTCAATTGCGTTCGCCAGATACCCACCATGGAGCCGCTATACAAGACCTACATCACGCGGCATCCCACAGCCCTTGCTCATTTGAGCAACTTGCCAGTGACTCCAGCATTGACGGCTTATCTTGCACGAAGCAAAACCCTTGCTTCGAGTCTCACCCACGCTTGGGACCTGCCCTCACTGCTCATCAAGCCAGTCCAACGCTTGCTGAATTACTCACTCTATCTATCCGCCATCATCGCCGAGACTGCAGACGACCACCCAGATAAAGAGAATTTGAAGCTAGCAAGGACGAAGATGGAAGACGCGGCGAGAGGCGTGAATGAGCACCGGCGGCGCTGGGAGGTGGTCAAGAAGGTCTTGGGGACGAAGCCGGCCGAGAAGGGGAAGAAGGTGCCTGTGGTCGCGCAGGCCACCACCCGTATACGCAATATACGATCGCAAAAAGATAGGGCGGCGAGCATCCAGGACGTCGAGCAGCTCGAGCTGATGGAGCGCGAGCTGAAACAGAGGGAAGAATTCATCAAACAATTCGCCAAGGATGTGATTGCGTGGGGCCACACTGTCAAAGCCACGATTACCTCGCTGCGCCAATGGACGGCCGGGTTCGGGCGGGTTGTTGGATTGTCACCGGAGCAGAACTCTGAATCTTTCGACGCGTTCATGGGCGTCATCGAACAGCAACTAATGCCTCTGGGAGATGATCTCCATTCGGACATTCAGGATAAATTTCTGCCTTCTTTGGCGCTCCTCGTCGAGAGCATGAAGGCGCCTTTCCGGTCCTTAGAGGCCATGCACACAATGGAGCCTTCATACCACGCGTTACTCAACCACAACTTCTCAAAGGGCCGGCCGCCGCCTCAGATGCTGGAGGCTTCGCAATCTTACATGGCATTACGCGGACAGCTGCACACGGAGCTCCCTCAATACCTTAAGCTGCTTGACAAAGGCATTGCGGCGTCGATCATTCAATTAGCTGAGCGGCAAACGACCTATTGGGCAGATGTGCGCGAACCATGGGGCGATCTGTGGGAGGCATTGCGAATCGAGGGCTCGAGAAGTGCAGGATCAGAAGAAACGGTGCGGGTGTGGTATTGGCGGTGGGAGGGGGTCGCAGCCTATCTTCACAACCTAGACATTGTCAATCCGAAGAAGACATACGCGGACAGACCTCCAAGACGGCTAGATCCAGAGCCCGCCACAGATAACCCCAATCCGGGCATATTCCTGGCGAGACCAGTGAACGATCCCCCTCCAAATAGCCCGGGATTGGACCAGTTCAGAGGATCGCGGCTCTCGCAGATCGCAGAAGTTGACGAATGGCCTGACCCAATGCCCGTCTCCGAGCGCACGGCCATCAGGCCTCCCGGAGAGGACACCACGCCCCCATCTCCCAGCATTACGACAACGCATTCGGGACGGCCCGCGCCCCGGCCAGCCACGCGCCACACCGTGGCTCCCACTTCCTCCCCTGCATCCAAGTTTGAGCGAGCGAGGGCGCTGTATGCGTGTCTCGTTGTGCACCCTTGCAGTCCCCCAGGTGGAATCCAATATCGGGATCTGCCATTTTTCGATCTCCACGTCGGCGCAATCTTCGACGTTCTGCGCGAGCTTGGCCACCCGGCGTTACATCCAGACCTGCCCCTCTATGTGGACGATGGCGATGACTGCCTGCTGCTAGTGCGAGATGATGTGGGGCGAGTGGGATGGTCATTGGCGAGTTTTCTTGTACCCGTGGACTGACCGCGGTCCATCCTCCCCAGCAACATATTGCGTCAGGTGTTACGATGTGTGCGTGCTGTGCTATACTTGTATCGCGAAGCTTTTCATTTCTGAATGGACGCTTGAGGATATCAATAAATGATCACGAATTTTTATTCGCCTGAAATCCCCTGCACACGCTCCAAGTTTGGAGGCTTTGTTTTCCGTTGGGTGGAGGCTATTTACGGCGGAGAGACCAATTTTGGAGTCGATTTGGAGGCCGTATCGGCATCTGGACAGCAAATCGCAGCAATCTGAGCCCATATCGACATCCGGATACGAAATCGCCGTCGCCGTCGTCGACTCGCCGAAAATCATGATTGTTCGTCCGGACACCAAACACCAAATTTAGGCCAATTTTGATATGGCATTTGAGAGCATTAGCGGGGGTCCTGCTATAGGTACATGTCGTAGACACACAACACGGACCACGACATCGGTGCCTTCGCCCAGCGCGCGCACTGCCGCCCCCCAGCAGCAGCCGGCCACACCCTTGCCCTCTCAACACCCAAGGACAAGAACGGTGCCGCGGCCGTCCGCCTATCCGCCTTCTATGCACATACAGCAATTCCGTGGACCGCGCTCCACATGTACCCCGTCAAGTTCGCCGCGATGATTTATCTGCGGCCGCTGCGGGAGATTGTGCGGTTGCTGCGCTAGGCTACTCGGTGGGGCGCTCAATACAGCAAATTTCAGGAGCGGCTCTGTTATCTCCAGACTTGCCACACGCACACCGTCGAAGGCGAAGGGTGTACTTATTCCTGTGCTGTACAGACACGAGACAATCTACGCGAGTGGATGGCTGGCTTACAGAGACGACGGAGATGGAGCGGATAGAGCGACATCAGGAGCGTCGAAGTGCTTCTTGATGTGATATGACGAGCTAAGGAGCATGTCCGACTCGTGCCAGGGCTATGAATCTCGTAATATTGTGAGTCGGGCGTAGATTTTGTGGAAGCTGGTTGTGCATTCGATGTTGATGAAGGTATATATATATATAACACTGAGCGAAAGTGTGGGTGTGCATTTTATCATGTGTACGCATAGTAGAATAGTTGAACACACTAGCCCCTGAGTTCGGCACGGGCCGTCATGCGTGACGTCACGGGTTCTTCTTGCCACGCCGCCGCACAACACTCGTTCGCCTCGCCACTCCACCACCACAGTCCATAAGATGCTTCGACGCTGTCAGCCAACCCTCATACCTGCCACGCATCCCCCATGAGCGCACCACCCAGCGTCCGAGGCGACGACACGCCCACCGCCGTCAGCGACCACGATCTCCCCAATAAATCCGAGAAAAATCCAGGCTCGGGCGACTCGGGGAAGACGAAACGAGCGGATGGCAAGATCGAGCTGACTGACGAGGACTGCGCGGACAAGCTCGGCTTCGCGTTCTCCACCCGCAAAAAATGGACCATCCTCAGGTGCGCCCTCCCCTCCCCCCCGCACCCCGCTAACAGATCCGCAGCGTGATCTTCGCGGTGCAGGTGTCGATGAACTTCAACACGTCCATCTACCCGAACGCGGTCGCGCCGCTCGCCGCGCACTTCGCCATCTCCGAGCAGGCCGCGCGCGTGGGCCAGATGCTCTTCCTCGTCGCGTACGCGTTCGGCAGCGAGCTCTGGGCGCCGTGGAGCGAGGAGCTCGGGCGCTGGCCCGTGCTCCAGCTCTCCCTCTGCCTCGTCAACAGTGCGCCTCCCCCCCCTCTCCTGCAAATGCACGCTGACGCTGACGCCGGCAGTCTGGCAGCTCCCCTGCGCGCTCGCGCCGAACTTCGGCACCATCGCCGCCGCGCGCTTCCTCGGCGGGCTCTCCTCCGCGGGCGGGTCCGTCACGCTCGGCATGGTCGCGGACATGTGGGCCGAGGACGACCAGCAGCACGCCGTCGCCTTCATCGTGCTCTCCTCCGTCGGCGGCAGCGCGCTCGGCCCGATCGTCGGCGGATTCGCGCAGACGCACCTGAGCTGGCGCTGGATCTTCTGGATCCAGCTGATCCTCGGCGGCGGCGTGCAGGCGCTGCACTTTGTGCTCGTGCCGGAGACGCGCGCGACGGTGCTCGTCGACCGCGAGGCGCGGCGGCGGCGCAGGGCGGACCCGGCGGCGAACGTGTGGGGCCCGAACGAGCTCAAGGCGAACCGCTTCTCGAAGAAGGAGATCCTGCTCACCTGGGCGCGGCCGGTGCGTGCTGGTGTCCCCTCCCCCCTCTTATCGGGCGCTGATGCTGCCGGGTGCGCAGTTCGAGATGTTCGCGCGCGAGCCGATCGTGCTGTGGCTCTCGCTGCTGAGCGGGTTCAGCGACGCGCTCATCTTCACCTTCCTCGAGGGCTTCACGCCCGTGTTCGCGCAGTGGGGCTTCAGCGTCGCGCAGACCGGGCTCGCGTTCATCCCGTGCGTCCCCTCTTTTGGTGCGCGCATATGTAGCTGATGGGGGGCAGGATCGTGGTCGGCTACGTGCTCGCGTACCTCTCGTTCTTCCCCGTCATCCGGCGGCACCGCGCGGTCCGCCGCAGGGACCCGCACGCGCTGCAGCCCGAGGCGCGCCTGTGGTGGCTGCTGTACACCGCGCCGCTCGAGGCGCTCGGGCTCTTCGGCTTCGCGTGGACGAGCCTCGGCCCGCCGATCCCGTGGATCGTCCCGCTCGTCTTCGCGGCGATGATCGCCGTCGCCAACGTGAGTCCTCCCTTCCCTACCTTGCTCGTGCTGTGTTGTGTGTTGTGTGTTGTGTGTTGTGTGTTGTGTGTTGTGTGTTGTGTGTTGTGTGTTGTGTGTTGTGTGTTGTGTGTTGTGGATGGATGCTGGGCTGACGCGCGGGCAGTACTGCATCTACATGGCGACGATCGACTACATGATCGCGAGCTACGGGCCGTACGCGGCGAGTGCGACGGGCGGGAACAGGACCCCTGATTATAGGTGAGAAGGTATGTTCCCCAAAGCATCCCATTTGTCCGGTTTTTGAATTTCCTTTTTAGGAAGGATATGTCCGGTTTTCTGCACAGGCCTCATAGGGGGCTCCCTTTGCGCTCACCAAATGAGGGGAGTTTTGAGGCGCAAAAAGCTGCTCTCAGTGAAGCTTGACTGGCTGATCAACAACCTAGGCAAATGGCGAGCTCAGTTGAGTAGACAAGGGTAGGGAGCACTTCAAGTCCACCACAAGGGCCGTCCCGACTGCCAAATTGGGACCGATTTGTCCGGAAATCTGCACAGGCCATGCTCGAGGTCAGGGGCTTGTCCGGTTTTCTACACAGGCCTTATTGCCTAATTTGGACAGGTTTGTCCGGTTTTTTGAACAGACCTTACCACCTATAATCAGGGGTCCTGCGGGAACGCGCTCGCGCGCGACTTCCTCGCGGGCATCGCCGCGATGTACTCCACGCCCAGTACGTCCCCTCTTTCCCCCCCTCCCCCTTCCCTCCCTGCCTCCCTTCCCCCTTCCCCTCCCCTCCCCTCTTTGCGAAGCACCAGCTGACCCGCGCAGTGTACGCGAACATCGGCAAGGCGCACCCGCTCGAGTGGGCGTCGACGGTCCTCGCGTGCCTCGCGGTGCTCGTCACGGCCCCGATCTACGTGTTCTACTGGAAGGGCCCGCAGATCCGCGCGCGGAGCAAGTTCGCGCAGACGCTCGAGAGCGACCGCCAGGCGCGCGGGGGGCGGCGCGTGGAGGGCGTGGGGGAGAAGGCAAGGGCGGACCGTATTGAGCGGCTGGAGGAGGCGTAGGGTGTGTGTATGCTATGAGAGTGTAATGTTGTATGATAGATCCCAATATGTATACGAGCATGTTGTTCTGCGGAACGGTATAGTGGGCCATATGCTAGGTGTTCTCTGCTTCTCGTATTTGGAAATGGCAGACCGGTCTATTGCGCAGTGGGTGTCAGAAAGCAAGTGCCAGCTACTTTATCATTGCAGTAGCATTGTCATTTTGCTTGCTATTGGTTCTCGATAGAGGCTGCCGTGATATAACTATCCACAATTCTTCACCCAAGGCCAACCAGCCCCAAGTCACGTAGACTGTAGTTTCGTTCAATACCGTCCAGAATATTTCTCATATAACAACCGGATCATCAAGCATTACAAAGGGGATCTGGCTCTGAGGCTCGTCCAGCTCTGCCGGCCTCGGTAAGGCCTGAGAAGAGCGTGAGCATACTTGGAGGGCAGGAGGCTCACAGTTCCATCTCGTTGCGCGCAGTTTGCGCAGTAAATTGTAGACCTGTGGAAGAATAGAAGTCAATGCACTGCTTGGCATGGATTCCAAAATGAGGGCGCAGGTTGCGCAGTGTTGGCGCAGCTTGAGCAGCAGGATCATGGTGGTCACTGACAAGGGTTAGAGCCACCGTCCCCAGGGCGCTTATCATCCGGCGAAAATTGCCCCTGATCACTTGCGCACACGGGCTCATGATGGACGCCCACGCAAGTGCTACGCGTAACCCAACATCCAACTGCTGCTTGCCTATAAAAGAGGGGGTGTACTGCGGACAGCTGTAGGCTCCCTTGCGTCAGGTCACCCAGTAATCCGTCCACTTGCGCCCCACGACACTATCATTATTGGGTTCCGTTGAACATGGTTATCTCCCAGGTGGTGTTGAGCAACATGATGAGCTCCAATGCACATAACATGGACGCGTAAGTACGCGTCATTTCCCGGGAAGATATCTACTGACGTGGGCCTCTACAGCATTTGGCATGATTTCTTGGTGATACCTGCATATCTATCGGCATTGTCTTTCATCCTTTTGTTGCTGCAACTTGCATGCTCATCAAGCGCGATTCAAAGAGTTTGGAAGAAGAGCGACTCTCATAACCATGCTATTCCGAAGTTGGACCAACCAAGAGGTAGCGACCGCGTCGAGGTTCATGGCAGTCCGATCAACCTTACATATGGCATTGCACGGCTTTTTGGATGTATGGCAATTTTGGGGCTGTCGATAGCAATCCTTTTTCTCGGTGGCCCTACTACGACAGAAAGCGGCACCGAAGCCTCTCTCAGGCTACGCTTTCTGTATGAGCAGTTGTCGCAATGCATATGCACGGTATGTCTATCACCTTGATCCAGATGCAGGCGACTCTGACTTGGATGTTCTTAGGCTTACATGTGCTTCTTATCCATTTCATCTATGATCGCCACACCAAAGTTCCAACGCCCTGCATCGAATCATTTGACCTTCCTGCTGCTCTTCTTGTTCGCGGTATACTTTTACCGTGACATTTGCCCACTCGCAACCTTCTCTTGGCAGCCCATGGACTCTGCTCAAGGATGGTTTATATGGTCCAAAATCGTCGTATTAGGGGTCATATCGGTTGTCCTTCCGCTTATCACACCGAGACAGTACACTCCGTTGGAACCAGAGGTATGTCGCCAAAGCATTCTTGTTTTTGGCAGCGTCTGATGGCACCAATTGCAGGATCCATCTCGTCTAAACCTTGAAGAAAGGGCATCCATTTTCTCACTTGCTACCTTTACCTGGTTGGACCCGACTATTTATCTCGCGAACCGCGTTCCTCACTTAGCCACGCAAGAATTGCCCCCTCTGGCCGACTACAATAGAGTTAAGAGCCTGGTCAAAGAAAGTTACCCAACGCTAGACGTTTTCTCTGGAGCCAAGAAGCGGCATTTGTTCTGGGGGATATTGCGTGTGTTTCGTAAGCCTCGTCGCATCTCATTCTCGCGCGCTATATCTGATAAAGACCGTGTAGGCACCGATTACTATCAGGTAGTTGCAATGCTTGTGCTACACGTTCTGGCTGGGCTCGCCAACCCTCTGGGCGTGAATCAGCTGTTGCGCTACATCGAGACAGGCGGCACGAGTAGCGATATCAGACCGTGGTTCTGGGTGTTGTGGCTCCTCTTGTGCACCATGATGGATGGGATGGCACTCCAGTGGCACAATTACATTGCCGTGTGTAGCCCTACGACATCTCCAGTTTTCCATCTATTGACGATTACCTTGTGCAGTCCCGAATGGTGGTCAAGTCAGAAGCGATTCTCACACAGCTCATTTACGATCACGCGCTCCGAATCAGAATGAAAGCAGACGCCTCTGGCACGGTAGAAGACGCTGAACCCGCTCTCCCATTGGGCGTCGTGGTTGGATCAGGAGAACCTTCCGGAGATACAGGCGCAGAATGCTTGACACAGACCGAGCCGACGAACTCTTCGGAGTCACAACCACACAAGGAGAAACCCAGCTCGATTAACATTGTAGGGCGGCTCAACAACCTGGTGACCACAGATATTCAATCCATCACTGCCGGCCGAGATTGGTTACTTCCTGGTTCGATTCAGCCCTTAAAACGATGCCAACTCATACTCACAGCCCTTTTCAGTCCTGTACATTCCGCTGCAAGTGATCCTGAGCATCACTTTCCTTTACTGGATTTTGGGATGGAGTGCATTCGTAGGCCTGGCAGCGCTTCTTGCCATGTTTCCTGTGCCGGGGTTCCTGGCAAGCAAGCTTTCAAGCACGCAAGCCGGGAAAATGAAGGCTGTGAGTGCGACCAAATACATCACAATTCACGACACGTAACTGATAGCACCCCAGGCTGACGCAAGAATACAAACCACCACTGAAAGTAGGTTTTTATCTGTCAACCCACTGATCTTCTCACTGATCATCCACCTGAAGCTGTCAGCGTCATACGCATGATAAAGTTGTTCGGCTGGGAAAGGAAGATGTCGAAGAAAATCTCCGAGAAAAGAGCAAAGGAGATCCGCTGGGTTCTGAGGGGCAAGATATTTGAGACAATAATTGATGAATTGAAGTAAGCGTTCGCCGTCGCCTCCTATGGAAATTGGTGTTGATATGTTGTCTTCAGCTTTATCATCCCATTCGCGGTGATGCTTGCTACGTTTGGCACATACGTACGTGCTATGGTACTTCTAGATTGGACTAGGCCTCTAATATCAGCGTGCAGACATTCATCATGAAGCAGTCCCTTAACGCCTCGATCGTGTTCTCTTCTATAACCGGTATGTCATGCCATCATGAGCCAAATGACACTTGCTCATATTGCGGTCAGTTTTAAGCATTCTGCAAGAGCAGATTCACCTTATGCTCGGAATAACACCAGCTATAATCAAGGGTAAGTTATACGTTGCATCATGAAGCTCGAAGCTGATAAGATGCTTCCTAGCCAAAGTCTCTCTTGATCGCATTGGAGACTTCCTTCGCAATGTTGGTCATTCACTTTCCTCTTCTTATGAAGCAATAACTAATAATTATAGACCGAGCTCCTGGATGAGTTCGAGAAAAAAGAATCTGACCACAATTCATCTGCCATTGATTCCAGCGACATCGGATTCCGAGATGCTACATTCACATGGTCAGCCACAACCGAGGGGGCCGAGGCACCATCTCGACAATTCCGTCTGCGAGTTGACGGAGAAGTACTCTTCAAGCAAGGTCAGATTAATCTTGTCGTTGGTCCGACAGGATGCGGCAAGACCTCGCTGTTGATGGCTTTACTCGGAGAAATGCATTTCATCCCGTCCATGCCTGACTCTTGTTTCAACCTCCCTCGTGATGGTGGTGTAGCGTTTGCCGCACAGGAGTCGTGGGTTCTGAATGAGACTATTAAGGCATTTCCATTCTTCGTCTTCTACCAAACCCTGCTGACTCTTTAACTCAGGAAAACATTCTCTTTGGTTCGCCATTCGACGAGCAACGATACAAGAATGGTGTGTACTTCGCTTGTACACAAGAAGCATGGCTGAAACAACGATAGTCATATCTCAATGTGCTTTGACTCATGACCTTCAACTGTTCGAGGCTGGCGACCAGACGGAAGTTGGCGAGAAGGGTCTCACACTGAGTGGAGGTCAAAAGGTGCGTGTGGTATGCACTTACAGTTCTATTCTAGTATTCATCTATATCTGCACAAAAGGCGAGGCTGACACTGGCGCGTGCCATATACTCGTCGGCCGAGATTCTTCTATTAGATGACGTGAGTACACAACTATTGACTCACGATAATAAATTCATAATTCTATAGGTGTTGGCTGCTCTCGACGTCCACACGGCAAAACATATCGTGGATAACTGCTTTTCAGGTGATTTGGTTAAGGGTCGGACAGTGATACTCGTGGTGCGTGTTTCTCGTGCAGTTCTCCAGCAGAACATCACTCATGATTTATTCAGACCCACAACGTAGCTTTGGCTAGTCCCATCGCGAATTATGTCGTCTCACTATCCATCGACGGTCGGATCCTCAGCAGAGGCTCTCTTGGAGATGCTATCCGCTTGGATAAAAGCCTTCTAGTCGCCGCTACAACAGAGCAAGAGGCAGCCGAGAAAACTGAAGAACTAGTTGATGAAACGAACACGACAGAAGATCCGGCTAAAGTAGTCGACGGCAAACTCATCGTCGCAGAAGATGTTGCCGAAGGCTTTGTTAGCTGGGAGGCTTGCAAGCTCTTCTTCAATGGCCTTGCTGGAAGCCATCGTGTCGTTTTCTGGACTGTAAGCTTGGGTAGCACCCTCCTTGTGTGTGTCATCTTCGCCATGAGTATCTGGTGGCTCGGGCAGTGGGCTGCTCAGTATGAGCATCACTCCTCCTCCTCGGTGAATAATTCATAGTAAGTCTTACTATCGTGAGATGTATGAGGATACTGATGCAACAAAGCTATATGGCCGTTTTCGGGCTCATTCTCCTGGTTACAGTTATCATAGACCCGATATCCAACATTTACTTCCTTTTCGGATCTATGCGAGCGTCCAAAGTCATCCACGATGCTCTCGCTGATTCGATTCTGGGGACGACTCTGCGCTGGCTAGACATCACTCCCACCTCACGTATCACAACTCGTCTGACTCAGGACATCTCAACAGTCGATGGCACGCTCCCGCTAGTCTTCAGCTGGCTGGTCCAAAAAGTCTTCACAATGCTGGTCAAACTCATCTCGGTCATAATCTATACCCCTATCTTCATTATACCGAGCATCGCCCTGGGTATAGTAGCCGCATGGATGGGGAAATTGTTTGGCAAGGCTCAACTTTCCGTGCAACGGGAGTTGAGCAATTCTCGTGCACCTGTACTTGGTCACTTTGAAGCCTCTGTTGCTGGTCTAGGTAAGATCGTTTCTCAGCATTGCGTACATCATGATGTTCCACGCTGAACTCTATCCGAAATGGAAGTTTCTATCCGTGCATATGGTGCACAAGAAGTGCTCAGGCAAGAGTCAATGAAACGGATCGATAGATACTCCGTCTCTGCTCGCACGACGGAGAATCTCAACCGGTATGTCTCCTATCATATAATTAAACCATACGCGAGGCTCAAGATATGTACCAGGTGGATCGATTTCCGTAGCGCGGTACTTGGTGGTTGCTTCCTATCTGGACTGGCTGCTGTCATTGTCTATGGAGGCGGTAGTGGCGCCCTTCCCGGTGCCTCTGACGCTGGATTTGCGTTGGCTCAAGCTACCGGGTTCAACTTCCTGATCATGGCAGTCGTTCGGCTCCTTAACATGTTCCAAGTCAATGCCAACAGGTAAGCCGCCTTATCAGCTTGTATTTTCATAATTAATAAGTGCATGTTTAGCCTCGAGCGTATCGACGCCTACATCAAGATCGAACAGGAGCCTAAGCCAACTGTCGGTGGCATACCTCCGGCTTATTGGCCAGCCAGTGGGGGGCTGAGGGTTGAGAACCTATCCGCTCGATACTCCCCGGATGGGCCGAAGGTCCTTAATGATATCTCCTTCGAAATCAAGGCGGGAGAACGTGTCGGCATTGGTACGTTTCGCTCAACACCCCGTAGGCTGTAGCTCACTTACATTCCGCAGTCGGACGTACCGGTAGTGGCAAAAGCTCTTTGACGTTGTCGCTACTGCGCTGCATCTTCACTGAAGGAACCATGTACTACGATGGCATACCCACACATAGTCTCAATCTGGACGCCCTGCGCTCCAACATCACGATCATCCCGCAAGTACCAGAGCTGCTTGCTGGTAGCTTGCGTCAGAACCTGGACCCCTTTGACCAGTACGAAGACGCCATTCTTAACGACGCACTTCGGGCCTCGGGCTTGAACTCGCTGCAGAATGACATGGAAGACGGCAAGATCACTCTAGACACCGCTGTTGCTGCCGGCGGAGGCAACTTGTCTGTGGGACAGCGGCAGATTATGGCTCTCGCCCGAGCGATCGTGCGAGGCAGCAAGCTGCTCATCCTCGACGAAGGTTTGTTAATAGCATATGCGCACCGCTGCCCTGGCTGATTGAACGTGCCCAGCCACCTCCGCGATTGACTACAAGACCGACAGTGTCATCCAGTCGTCTTTACGGAACGAGCTAGGCCGCGATGTGACGTTGCTGATTGTTGCGCACCGGCTGCAGACGATCATGGATTCCGACAAGATTGTAGGTTTTTCACACCAGTATCCACCAG
>JACXVL010000472.1:31662-47734 GCA_014898675.1 Athelia sp. TMB | reverse complement strand
AGCTGCAGCTCATAGAACGGCGGCATGCTGGTAGTTGTGAAAGAGCAGTGACTTGATATCATAGCGCCCGTCGTCCGTATTTTGCGGGAGTAGCAAGCGCTCACACGTAGTCAAACACGGTCCTGGCTGATCACGAATTCATGGGTTGCGCCCGCTCGGGACCGTGGATGTTCGAGTGAAAGCAGCTCTTCAACATCGCAGCATCAGGATGGCATATACTTGTGATGATTCTGACATAGCAGCAAAGCCGTTTCCATCCCTGGCCGCCGCGCGTCATAGAGTCGGAAAACGCCGGAGCCATCTTCGCCCTATTTTGACATCGATGTTCGAATGGCACGAAGGGAGTAGCCTGCTTTAGTCTGCTTTAATAATACATCGATATCTACTGCCACTCAACCCAGTGGTCGGTCGGTCTGCTCTGACGAATGATGACCCACACCACACTCCCGAACACCAAGTCCCTTTGTAGTGAAGTCGCTCAGGCGCTCTGGGAACACGAAATCAAGCGTGCTCGAAGTTCCATATTGACGCAATTCGATGATTTTGATACGACCGACATCCTCCAGCGCTCACTCTATCGCGAAGTGATCGTAATTACCGCCATATCCGCCTAGAAACCTAGCATAATCACCATTTTGCGCGGCTCAAGGAAGGGGTTCTTGTTCATCTCGACGGAGACACTGTGAATGTTTGTATCACTTTGCTATCGCCTCACCGAGGAGGGCAACTATGGCGCTCCAGAGCGAGATGCTCCAGATCCGTGCAGAGCCGAATCAACTCATCTAGGCTTTCTTGGTCCGTCATATTCCCCACAGTGAGCACCAGGGACCTGATGCTGCAAGATGTTCGCTGAATAAGACGCATGAGCGATGGGATCCACGGTGTCGAAGATTGAGCTGCTTGTTCGTGAAATTTGAAAGTCATCAGCGAGGGAAGCTCGAGCAAGTCGAAGAAGTGATCGATACCCTCACACGAAGACACTTCCAAGCATGCGAGCTCAGGTAGTCGAAGTGGGGACTGCTTGGGAGCTTGTGACCCGTTGTACAGACATGCCCTGAACGAGACGAGATTCGGCATCGTCTGCAGTAGCCCCAAGCTGAGCTGCCACGAGCAAGTGGAGGCGTCAAACGAGGTGAGCTGCGTCCACGGAAGCTTGCCTAGTGCCTGGCTGGCCTGCCAAAACCCATGACGCCCCTCAACGGATATGTGCTTGAGCACAGGCGCGATCTCGAACGCATCCGTCGGGTTCCTACAGCTGTGATCGTACACCTCGAGTTCCAGGCTCTCCAGCAACGGGAGGTTGTTCCTGACCCTTGAGAACTCGTGCTCAGAGGGAAAACGCAGGATCGCATGCCGCCACCGGTGGGACTGTGGGAGCAGGACATCTAGAAGCGCGGTCCACCCACCCTGGTGTGGTCTCCGGCGTCCGAGACGGACGTTCACGTGCAATGGGCAGTCTCCGGAGCGATCTAGCCACGCCTGCACGCACTGGACCTTGCGCACGGAGTCTGGTCGGTTTGCGCACACGGATATATTGTCCCATAAAAATGGGGTCGAAAGAGCGATGCGGCGCCATTGTTGGCAGACGTGCGTTATGAGGAGCCCCGCCTCCGCGGGAGTGCTGCAATTGAGTCGATAGTCGCATTTTAGGTACGAGAATATTTCGACGAGGAGTTCCTGCGGCATTGAGTGATTGAAAGATCCAGATGGGGGGTCTTCATCAAACATATGTGTCGTCGTCTGCTCGGGAGGCGTGGTGGTATCATGTGGCAATATCGCAGCAGGGCAGTCAGTTGATGGAGCTGAGCTACTATGAAGCCTTTCTGAGGCGACGGGGATGCTTGAATCGGAGACAAGGCTGCATGAAAGGGATATTTGATCCACCTTGGAATTGTATGGCCAGCGCATCTTGTATTTCGTATCTAGCGTAGGCAATAATTTGCTGGGGGAAGGCGCGAGGCGATCAATTATACGCCCTAGCATTGTGTATCTGCCAATAAGAAAATATGCAAGTGAATAAAACCTCTGAGCTAAACGTTCTAGATCTAAAGGTTTCAACTTACAAGTGCTAGCTGGGTGGTGAAACGATGAGGGGCTGCAAAGCGCTGCAGTCAGACTTCAATCTGCTCCAAAGCTCGGTGACTTAATTAAAACAGCGCCCATGTATATGCGAAACTGGTTAGCCAGCGCGGCCGTGTCGCCCGGATTTCCGCCGGTTCCTGGGCCACGCTCAGTGAGTGGATATTGGCAGTTTTTGAGCGATTGTGCTGGAATCCAATTGCTTGGTAACCTCCTTAACGGAGAATTGGTGAAATGTGTCCGTCGCGGAGGTCAGACTGGTCGGGCCTCAAGCCTCATATGCAGCCAAGACATTGTGATCCGGCGCCGCCTCAACAGGGGCTTGAGTCTAAAGGGCACCATGAAGACCGTCTTCCGCAGGGTGAATATGATCGAGGCAGTCCAAGTCCACGAGTCTGAGATCAGAGACACGAGCTGATGCAGGCTGATACATCGTCAAGCTATATCGGGGACATGACGATGCAGAAAACCCTTGTCTCGGAGTTTATTATTGCGTAGCTGGATGACCGTGACTTTGATGACAGGCGACTTTCACTCACCACAAACACATCGCCAAATTGAAAGCTTCAAGAGGAGTTCAGGCAGCACACCAGCGCAGATGAAGACTTCTCGATCGGTCAATTCTACCAATGAAGACAAGGGGTCGGGTGATGGAAGCTGAGAACCTAGAGCGGCAAGCTCATCTGGTAATGCACTCTGGCCTCAAAAAGCACCCCCGGGCCCACACTTCCATTCAATTCCTCTGCCATGGCACGAAACCTCTTGCCCATCCGTATTCTATTCCATGCCACCCTTGCACTCATATATTTGCCCACGATCGGTGTCTCGATTTACTTCATGGAACATCGGCTCGCGCACGAGTATCTTGAAGGGATGATCTAGTTTGCTGCCTGCGCGGGCAACCGCTTCATAGCAGCGCCCGTCCCAGTCTCCCTGGGATGCGCTTCACCTTCTGCCAGAACAGATTCAGCGCGTACTACGTTTCGAAGAAGATAGGCCGCTAAAGACTCGGAAAATAAGCGGCCAACACAGACCTACGAAGATTGCGAACACTCTCGCCCAACTCGCGCCGCTGATCGTGATGCACCCCACCACGGTGAACCCGGTGTGCGTGTTCCAATGCTAAGGAGGTCCACTACCGCAACTCCAGGCCTGGGTCAGTGAGACTCTGAGGGGCGGGCATAAACGCGTGAACCCTGAGGCCTGAGGCCTGAGGTGGCAGTATTAGTACTTACCCTTCCGGATATCTTCAATGGAAGTCCAGCAGGCTGCAGCACACTAGCACTGATGAAGATCGGGCGCCGATTGTACCTCGACCGTATGGGGCCACCTGTCACTCAAAGGACCGATTTGCTTCGGAACCCATCTGCTTAAGCTTGCTGTGGACTCCACATTGTCATCAGATCACACAGCAGTCTCTCAGCATTCACCAACTTCTCTCCCAACTCGTATTGAGCTTTACCTAATCCTTCTCCTATAGCACGAAGCCGCTTGCTGATCCGCATTCTATTCTTTGCGATCCAAGTTTGCGCTTGCCCGCAGTGGTTTCTCAATTGGCGGTACATGCAGCGCGTCGGTGGTACCGAGGTAGGAAGTTGAATCGATGGCATCCTAGGCCCAGACCTGATCGTTAAGGCACCCCGAGACACCTTTAGTATTAGCGGGTATCTGCAGCGTAATACTGGGATTAAGAGTATCTCACTTCCGCAGCAACACTGCTTTCTTTTGCTGTAGAAGATGCTTTGGATAAGTATCGAGCGGAACAGCAATTTCTTCGGCACGAACTCTTCTCCTTCCATCGGCTCTCTGCGCGCTCTTATTACGTGAACCGCCTCTCATGGAAAGGGACCTCTTTCCTATTCGTATCTTATTCCATGCCATCCTTGCGCTTATATACTTGCCCACGATCGGTTTCTCGATCTACTTCATGCGCTCAGAGGGTTTGATCGAACTCACGGCGCTGGTGGGCTTGGGAATCTTGTTTGCATTGTGAGTGAAGTGTTTGCAAGTGCCCGCTTTGTCACGCTGTCTGACTACTGTATAGAGATACCCTCACCATTCGAAGGAATGTTAGCTTACGGGGCTTCCTATTCATCGAAGTCTTTGTTATCGCTATCCTCCCGATCTGCGTAATACCCACCATCATATCATGCATCTCATTGATCCCAGAGGCCTCATGGATATTCGCCGATCCTCCACCCCTTCACTTCGATTTAGGCATACTTGTCCCCTGGCGTTTCATACTGGAATTACAGGGAGGCTCCAGCTCCGTTTCTTGGGCTTTCCTCATCACAGCTACCTTCGCTGTCCTTGTGCCAAGTATATCGTTCGTGCTGTACTTATGCATCACAGCTTCAGAACAAGTCCGCAGAGACATGCTTTCAGGATCTCCCGATAACACAACCCAGGTCTCTTTATCAACTCGCGATCGACCCTCTCTATTTGGCACCCCCAAAACCCTTGAAGAGCGGGTGGTGGCAGTCCAAAACTGTACCCGCTATATATTTAGGCACTCCGTCTTTCGAAAACACGGGTGCGTTGCAGGTTCAGTTCAAACTAATAGTAATGGACGCCATTGCATACTAATAAAACGTTTAGCTTCGAGCCTTCCGCATGGGCAATCATTCGCGGTATCATAGCAGTATATTGTTGCACCGGCCTACTGGCCTTCTCGGCGTATTCTGGAGCGTCTCACTTGCAGCATGATGACGGCTGTGTCGAGTACACGGTACAGGAGAATGTGGTTCCGGTGTCCAATCTTATTGTGGCAGCTAATTCGAATTCCGAGCAAGCCGCCTCGATTGGTATGCAAGCCGTGAGTGCCTCCTGCATGTGTATTGGGCATTCATTTTACGGCGCAGTCAAGTCTCTCTTGGGTTCTTATCCACATCTTTTCACCATCGGATTCCAGCCCTACGTCCCGTGAGTTTCCCCTTTCATCGGCAGTACAACGTCAAGGTGTTTACTGCTTGCCAAATTAGTAATGGTAATTTTAACCCTGACTATGGCACGAATTATTTCTCGGTTGAAAATATCCTCGTCCCCGCTATGTTTCCTCTGCCTGGTGTCAGCATCAATTGGACTGTACCGGTCGCGTTGGTGCTGTCGTTCTTCCTTGAGCTCGAGGGAGGGGGAGGCCCAAGCGCATTCGTGGCACCCGTGACTCTGAATCATTCCAAAAATTACATTGTTGCATGGACCGTAGTCAGCTACACATTTGAGGGTCAAAGGTGGATCTCATTGGAGCCTGGTGAATGATGCCAATGGTCAACATTATTTTATGATGACTAATGGTCACCCAACCCAGATATAATAGCAGCACAGGACAGCGAACCCAATATAACGACAGCCACATTTGTGCAATCACCATACCAAAACAACCAGTTCATAATCCAACGAAACGTGACCTGTGCCTCATCATCACCATCCCCACTCGTATTGGTGGCTACTGTGCTTTCGAATATCGGAGGCATATTCGCTTTCATAGACGGCATCTTCTCTCTTATTTTCGGCCGCACCATCATGGCCATTCTGTTTGGTCAGTAGACTCGCCCTTGTCACGGTAGCGCATCTTCACATGCTCACTCGTCGAGCCTTTTCAGGGTCTCGGGTTGTCTCGCCTTTTGGCATGCTTGGAATCATAACGCGCAATCGCTACAAGCGCTTGATCCACGAGCAATACCCCGCTATGCAGGAAGACATCGAGAACGGCGGGAGACTGGGCATGGCCGCCTTTATCAGCGAGGTGGCCATCGATGCGGCCTTGGTGGATCCACCGTCACCAGTCGCAGGACATCAAAGCTCTTCCCGCGGCTCTCATGCCGAGAGTGAGGGAGAGGAGGGCGAAGGTATTAGCTTGAGGCGCATGCATGCAGGCAGCAGCTTGAGCTATTTCCAATTGCCCGACGAACTTGAAGATATTGACTTGAGAAGCCATGGGCATGACGATGTCGCTGGTAGTCACTGTGTGTAGCCTTCCAGTTTTCAGGCGAAACAATGTATTATGGTATGATGATAATGGCGTAGCAATGATAACTGGCGGCGTATCGCAATCGCACAATTCGAGCACAAGCAGGCAAGCGCTCGCACAACACTAACCGCCTAAATCCCTTCCATTCCACTTTCTATGCAGGGTATTATAGAACTATTGATACATCATTAGTGCAGCCCATATTACAGTAAATTCAAGCATCGTGAGGAGTCCAGTATCATAAATCCGTCATAAGATCATAGGCAACTAAGGTCCGTCTACAGTCCTCCGCCTAGTCGATGTTATACCTTCGTGTCGGGAGAATCCTTCGTCTCTTTTGGGACGATGGGCTTAGAGGGAGCATATTTCGATTTGAGGCGCAGTGTTGGGCCATATCTGGGACAAGCAATATCAGCGTCTAGCCTCAGGAAGTCACCAAGGGCACTCACTTGGTAAGCACGAACGGAATCGGCATCAGCAGCAGCGCGACGAAGCCGATGAGGCTGCTCGCCCAGTGGGCCCCAAGCGCGTTATACATCTGCGTCGCAAACAGCGGAAACGCCGCGCCGACGAGACTGCGCACGACCGTGTTCGCTGCGAGCGCGCTCGCAGCGACGAAGAGGTACGCGTCGACGATGTAGTTCGTCAGCGCGAGGAAGATCCAGAAGATGCTGCACCCGAGCAGGAGCCCCGCGCACATGGGCGCCCAGAAGGAGATCGAGGGCGACGACGTCCACGCGAACCAGAAGAAGCTCACCGCGAAGAACGGCGCGGCGACGATCGCGATCTCGAGCCGGAACTCGGGCGGGACGGGGCTGGGCGCGTGGCGCGCCATCTCGGCCTCGTAGCGCGGGTTGAAGTAGAAGATGAGCACGCCGACGGCGAAGAGCCCGCCGAGCGGGAGGGGGAGGAACATGAGCCCCGACACGCCCGCGTTGAAGCCGTGCATCTCCGTGAACACGATCGGGTACGCCTCGAAGAGGAGGTAGAGGCAGCCGTACACGAAGGACATGTAGATCGTGACCGCGAGCAGCATCGGCTCGCGCACGAGGATCTTGAACGGGCGCGCGAGGATCTGGTTCGCCGCCTGCGCGAACGAGCGCTTCGGCAGGCGCTCGGTGTGCGCGTACCAGCGCTCGTCGCCGGTCTCCTTGCGCATGCGCCGCGCCTTCTGCACGAGCAGCTTCGGTGCGTATGTTTCGGGGAACGTGAAGAGGATGAGCAGCCAGCACAGGCCGGCGAATATCGAGAGGACCCAGAACATCCAGCGCCAGCTGATGCCGCTGAGGACGATGTACCCTGCGACGGTCGGTCCGAGTGCGGGGCCCGTGAAGGGCGAGAGCGTGAATAGCGCCATTGCGGTCCCGCGCGTGCGCGCATCCCAGATGTCACCGAGGAGCGCGCCGGAGTTGGTGAGCGGCGCGGCGGCAAAGGTGCCGCCGATGAAGCGGAAGAGGAGGATCTGCGTAGAGGAGGTCGCCACGGCACACGCGATTTGGAAGATCTGAAGCAATATAAGATTAGTGGAGATACCGGGCGCGGGATGGGGCACGCACGGTGTACACGAGGAAGGACAGGATGAAGATAGGCCGCCGGCCATATTCCTCCGAGAGGGGCCCCCAAATGAGCGGGCCGACGCAGTAGCCGGCGATGAAGACTGAGATAGTGAGGGAACCGAGCTCCTCTGACATATCGAACGCCTCCATGAGCTGGGGGACCATGCCCGACGGCGCCGAACTTGCGAATGTCGCACTGAGCACGAGCAGGCCCCCGGCCGTGGTCAGGTACCACCGCTTCGCAGCGCTCCAGTTCTGAAATGCGTTCAGCCCAAGCGGAAATGAGGTGGGAGACGCCAGCGCACCTTGGGGTTCTCCGGATCGTTCTCAGTGAAGTGGACGAGGTGGGGGTCCTCTGCTACTTCGCGCTTTTCGTTATCTTCGAATACATGGGGATCGAGGAGCTCGTCCTCGACCGGCGGGGGAACCTCAAGGGACTTCCGGGTAGCGGTAGAAGCGTGGCTCATGCCGTCCAAGGATTTGCTGGTCATGGCGAGCAGGAAGCTGCAGGAATGAGAGGACCTGGGTTGGTGGGGAAAAACATGCGGTGATGCGTTGATGGGATATATTAGTACTAGGACTACTGATACGTACTCAGGGCGGGGGCTAAATATTCATCCAAGTTGGACTCACAACCTGGGTACCCAGTCGCAATAATTTCACAGCAAAAAAAATCGGCAAAATGAGATATCTGCGCAGTATATTACAGTACCTGATCGGAGCAAGGGCGACAAGTAGGCACAGGCCTATAAAAACTAAGCAGAGAAACAGTGGTGGCCATTTAGGCGCCCGCCAGAATGTGGTCTGCATGATGTGACACATGTCTCACAATCATCGAATCAATTGCGATATCAACACTTATAAGGCTGTCAATGCTCCCAATTTTTTTATCAGTCGCAGCTATCGCGACCACGGTAGAAAGGATCAGAATTGCCTACCACGAAGTCGTCTCGGGGAAGACAGGGCGTATACTTCAATAACGCCACAGCGCCCAAGATAACCTAACTCAGCTGATGTTCATACTAAGCAGAGGAAGCATATGCATAAGTTATAACCTCTGGATCCGCAAGACAATCTGCCGCGGCAGATAGGTAGCTTTACGGCTGGTCAAGGCTACGAAGTTTCTGGTTCTGGTGTTGCGAGGCAATGGCGAGGTGGTCAACTCGAAAGAACCCTACCTCGCCTCGGACTTCGACGCTCGGTCTCGCGAGGTCCGAGGTAGCTCCCAAGTTGAGACATATGTGGCAATCGACCAACCATTATATCATATCCTGGGAAATATCGCCAGATATAGCTTGACATGTGACAGATTTATCATTTCTCCGAGGGAGCAGCCAAAAGAAGCACCCTGACGGTCCAAAGTTTCCTGATTCGACAAAAATCCGTGACGACTGTCATCCTTGATTCCTTGCCGCAAACGGCTGTAACTCGACACATTCTCGCAAGGCGAGCTCGGGTCGGCAGCAACAGCTATCTCCGGTAGTGCGCAAAGTCCCAAGTATCGGCCAGTAGGTGGCTAAACTGCTAGTTTGCACAGTTCTGCGCGCAGGTTGATGTGGCCTCCAGAACCCAGAACCAGGCAGACCGTACATGCATACCAACTGACCCACAGAAATGAACCATAAAATCCATTGGAGGAGAGCCCCCAATGTAGAGGACGGTTGAGTAGTGCAGGAAAGCGCTGCATCTATATCGCAGTGTATCGCGCTGACAACATGGGACTCGAGCCGCGGTGCCAGAGATCGCTGCCCAAAGTTGGATTATATGCACTGCGCGTCTATCTATTCTATAATTTTCTGCTCGAAATACTTCAAAGTTAGTCATCTGAACAGCCCACCGAGGAGAAAGAATGACTGGCGATAATTTTATCTGCAGGCTGCGTCTATGAAATTGATGTTCAAATTCAATCCCTCAGTTTCGAACGCCTTCAGGCGCGCCAGTGCCTCCTCCTCAAAGTCAGCAGCGTTTGGGACGCACCGCAGAGAGATGAAATCCATGCGGGTGACAGGAGACTCTTCGTATGTCCTGCTGCCCCTTTTCCATCGCGATTCGATCATATCTGCGAATGCCTGCAGCTGAAAACCTCTGGCCCAGTCCACCTCCAAAGCGCGCAGCCTCGGCGTGACGTAGGACGTGGCCCCGCTAGGCAGCACTGTTAAGGCCTCCATGACCTTAGAATAACCCCACGACGCGTTGTGATCGGGATTATGCGCAAGCACAAGATGCTCCAGCCGCGGACAGGCTCGAACTAGATCATCGGCGCTTTCTTGACTGTACATGGTCCCCAGGGTGAGCTCCAAGTACGTGAGATCGCAAGACGACTGCTGGATCAGGGCTATTATCGACGGGGTCCACGCGCTCAAGAACGCCCAGTATCGTTCTCGAAATGCCAAAGTCTTCAAGGACGGCAGGTCCAGCGAACCAAACAAACGCGGTTGTATGGGCCCCGAGTTCATAGCCCCCAGGTCTAGATGTTCGAGTTTGGCCAGCCGCAGCGGGGGGCTGCTCGCTGAATAGAGGCGCGATTCGGCCGGAAGGTCGTGCACATTGCCCGTGAATGACACGATGTCGGGCATCGCCTGCAGGAGGATCAGGCTCTGCTGGACCGAGCACTCTGAGGCGTGGAAGGACGTGAGCTGGGCCCATGGGAGCTGCCCGACCCGGTGGATCCAGCCGTTCACGCGGACGCTCCTCAGCATCGGCGCGATCTCGAAAGCGCTCTGCGGGCTGAACTCGGAGTGCGAAGTTGGCACCTGGACTTCGAGGGTTTCGAGCAGCGGCAGGCGATCCCTGATCCTGGAAAGATTGCTTCCTTCTTGCAGCATGATGGTCGCGTGCCGCCAGCGGTGCGAGTGGGGAAGCAAAACGTCGAGAATATCATTCCAAGTGCCCGGAGCGGAGCCAGTGCGACACTGGATGTCGACAGACAGCGGGCAGCTCCCCGAACGCACGAGCCATGCTTGCACACACTCAACGCTCATGGGTCCCTGAACGTGAGCCTTGATGTTGTCCCAGAGAGAATGCGTATGCAGTGCAGCGGAGCGCCACTGCCTGCAAACGTGCGATAGCTTAACGACCTCGTTCAGCGCCGGGTCGCAGACGCTCGTGGTGATGATAGGGGTCGAGGACCCGGCGGGGCGTGTATAATAATTTTGCTTGAGATACGAAAATATTTCCGCCAGAATCTCTTGCGGCATCGATCCGACTGGGGAAAGCAGCCCGCTGCATGTATCCAGGTACGCCTTTAATGCATCCCGCTTCGAGAGCATTTGCTCGCGGACAGATTCGATGTGTGCGAGGGCTTCATCTAAGTCAGCCAGATCTCGGCGAGCATGCACAAGAGCAGGGCGAATGCTGCGCTTCTCTGATGAAGTGAGAGATGTGTCACCAGTGATTTCGGGAACAGGGGTCCCTGGAAGGGAGATACGTTCAGGTGGAAGAAATTTGCATGGGCTTTCAGTCCACATTGGTTTGTAGCAGGTGCCTTTTGTGATCAATAATCATCAATATGAGTATGCGAGGGTTGCGACGAATACTTACAAATAGGTCACCGTCCTCGGAATGGTTGACTAGCTACTGTTGAAATATGATTCTGCCTGCCACTGGCGATTAAAATAAAGTTGTTGACCTGTGTTTGTTCCATCCGATCACGTGTCAAATGTTCAGAAAACCACCTATGCTTGTCAGTAGCCTACGACAATGGAGTAATCGACTAGAGAGCTTGCTTTTCGGATATTAGTTTTAATAGACCAATCTAGATAGTTGGCTGAATGGCTGATAATAATTGACAGCAGGGAAGCTTGAGGGTTCCTTGATATCATGGCCGGAGTCGCTCAAGGCGCATTCAAGATGAGGCTAACATGATCAAGTATTTAAACAGGATGGTAATGTAAGGTAGAAAAGAGTTCAGTATTACCCTCAAGCGAATGATGATAGTGATCGTCGTGTTGCTTACACTGGCTGGGCCAAGTTGGGTGCAATAAGGGTGAATGTCTTGAGAAAAGGGGGTCGTCAGTGTCTCGATCTACTTGGAGGTGATGTATCACCTACCACAGCTTGGGAGGTAGCGTAGGCTGACTCGAAGGCCGCGGAGTCTCCAGTGATCACAAGTGCATTTGATCCGGGAACCCATTCGATGGCCGTTGGGGGCAGACCTGCAAGGTAGGATATATCAATGTCACGAAACGATGTACAGACTCCATTGAGTGCTCACTGCTGTCGGTGTTAACCCACTGAGCAGTGATGGCTTGCGTGGCTGAGGTATAGGTCCACTTATTACTCTATGAGCATAACTTCAAGGGGTGGAGGCATGTCAAGCTTACAATGGCCGATTCTGCGTCTTCTGGAGATGGATAGGAATTTGAAACGGAAGCTGGAGGGGAGCCTGGATCGGCTAAGGTAATTTTGAGAATATCAGAAAATCAACTTGGTTCGTCCAATCAAGTACTCACTGTGGGTGGTTCCCTGAATGTACGCAAAACTGCACCCGTTCGTCAATAACTAACTCTCAATTTCACAATTGCAGTACGTACTTGTCTGACCCAGTATGCAGATCGTTACTGTCGTTTACAACGCCATCAATACCGCCCATCAACGGCCATGTTGCTTCATACGTGGTCTAAACGGCGCAAAACTATATATCTAAACGGCCGAGATGGGATGAATGAGCACTCACAGTGGTAGCCGAAATATCCAATTGGCTTGACACGGCGGCCGTGGGGTCAACGGAGAGCGTGAATACTATAGCAGCGGTCGGGTCGTAAGTAATTCCGAAGTGGTTGGCGTTGCCTGTGTTTTCCGCGACGTAGCCTACGACCGTGTTGTCAGTGGCCGAACGCGCTTGTATCAGGCCAGTCACACTGCGCATGAGATATGTCAGCCATGATACCCACACAGATTTGACAAATAATACAAACGTCTGAGGGGGGGTACTGGATGGAATAGACCGACGACCTGGCAGTGCCGATAATCAATAGACGGCTGTGTTACTAGCTGACTTGGATTATCCAACCTTGGCTTCGCCTGGTAGGCGGGAGCAATGGAAGTCCAAGAGCAAGCCTTTTTGCATTGGTCAAAGGACCATAGCTCCGAGTGGGAAGGAGGGTGTTAGCAGTGTCTAGGACAGCCGGAATCGTGTTCGGCAGAGTGCCAGAGGCCGTGTCAACCAGGCCGTCAATTGTAAGTTCAACATCGCGCGAAGCAGGAGTGGCCAAAGCCCTGGCGGCCAACGCGACGCCAAGAATGAAGCAAAGTGTATTTTTGAAAGATCGCATTTTTAAAAAGAATGTGGGTTGTTTGGCTGGTATCAGAGGTTAAATAGCGCACGGAACGCACGAGAAGAGAATACTGGTCACAATTTTCGTAGCGATCGAGCCTTTATAGCAGTGAGGCCCCTTGGCAGGCACAATTGTCAGGAAGTTCACCTTGATTTTAGTACGTAACTATAATATATTCGCCATCACAATCGAGTTGCAATCGAAGCTAAAATCGAGAGATGACGACTCGAGGCGAGACGTCAAACATTTGAGCCAAGGATTCAGCAGATTCAGCAGGGTAGAACAACTTGAAGTTGCGCAGTGTGCAAGCCTCGAGATTTTCCAAATTACAGTGCTTTGCATAATAAACGCGAATCTTGTTTCACGTTTTCTCGCAAAAACTAAGCTGCACGTGCCAAATCCGCATGACCTGTCACTGTCAAGTTGCGATAGTCCCCCTTCCTGAGCTACAACAATGGCTCCTCACATCACCAAACAGCTGTGCGAACATATGTTTTTGCTGGCATTTCAAGCGTTATAAAACTCCACTTGAAATTGCAAATCTGGTTGGACGCCACGAGAGTATTGGGCATTCGATTCTCAGCCTTCATCACGAAAGCGTGCCCTTGTCATCACGTGTCGGCAAAATCTGTGAGATTTTGCGATCATTCATTCGCGTTTATTATGCAAAGCACTGTAAGGTATTTGAAAATGGCAAGGCACTCCATACACAGGCACGGCGTGACTTGAACACATTATTTATAGACAACTTGTTCTCCTGACTTGCGTTCAAGACTTCAAGTGCGTTACGGCCGCCATAACATGCAGGTCACACCAGCCACTTAATCCGCATTCAACCCGAGCATCAAAGCAACAACGGTGGTTCCATTCGTAGACCAGTACAGGATATGCAGAACAGAGGCTGAACAGCAAACGCGCCCTTTTTCGAACCGTCTACTCCATGCACCACGAGCCAACAGCTACCACCTTCGGAATCTAGCATAAGTAGGAAAACGGCGAGGAAACGGTAGAGTGTAGCAGTCCGGCGATGGGTAGTATGTATACAGAGGGTCCGGAGAGCACCAGCGAACAAAGCGAGAAAACGGTAAAGAGTGATGGTATTGTCCAGTGTTCATGGTGATATGGAACAGTGTAAAGGCAAATTTTGATTTTTAAGAAAATCTATGTAGAAAAGTGTCGGTGAGACGGCAAGGAGTGTGGGATGCGCCAAATGGGGCCGCGGGGCGCAACGGAAGCGTGCAAGAGAAGCTGCGCGCAGACCGGATATGTACACTTGAAAGGTGACGGGAAGCGCTATTAATTTGAGTATCTGAAGGACTATATAAGCGAAAAGCACAGAGAAAGAGAGAAGACGACGCACAGTAATTCAGGATAATACACCGGGGACCTTGTCGCACCATAGCAGCATAAGATATGTTGAGTAGGATGGGGTTGTGGTATGCGTGGTATGGATGCGATGCGATGCGACAGCGATGACCGAGATAGACGACAGAGGCGATACTGGATACAAGGTTGGCAACGAGAAAGGAGGAGGGGTTTTTTAAAGGAGGCAAAATGGGGAGGCGAGAACGTGAAGTGATACTATGTACAACATGGAACCAAAAGTGGCCGGGCACTCGGAGAAAAAAGGTTGGAAAAAATTGAAGGAGTGCCCGAGAGAAATCGGTGTGGGAAGGGAAGTAGGCGGTCGTAATGTGTCGTTGGAGTGTGTCGACGAGAGAATAAGGGACAAGAATGGGAAGAATGCAATAAAGACGAGTGAAGGGGAATAGGAATGAGTCCCAAGAATCAAGGTAGAACACTATGGCAACAACCCAAAAAGAGGTCAAGATCACATGAATTGGAAGTGATGCCCGTAGAATGTGTGGAGGGCAGAAATATATAACAGCGCGCGTAGTTGATGGGGCGCAGCGCCTGAGCACTAGAGGAGACCGACGAGGAGAATGAATCGAGGTGTCGGGAGTCGCCTTTTGGTACAACCCCGCCGTAGCAGGTAAAAGAAAAAGGGATGGAAAGGAATAATAAAAATGCCGATGCGAGAGGGGATGATGCGATGGGAGGTAGTGTCACATTGCGGGAGCCAGGCCAGTCGAGGCGGATATTAGATCGTCGTAAACAGAGAATGCGGACGGCTATAGAAACACGAGACGGATGGAACACGGTATACAGGCCCGCGCCATAGGCCAGCCGGTGTGTAAATGTCGGCTGGTTAAGATGTCTCGACGCCCTCAGTAGGGACGAAAGAAGGTTTGAGGATGTCCTGTGCGGGTGGCCGGATGACGGAATAAACAATGCCATGAAGTCGAAAAAGTGTGGGGCCCAAATTCTAAAGGGTTGAGGAACAGAGGTGGATCGACACCGCCCGGTCGAAGGTCGAATAACGATATCGTAAAGGGTATCAAGACGCTTTTGGCCGACACGGTGGTATCGGATGAAGATGGTGCTGAATAGAAATGATGAGTAATCTATAGGCCGTTCGACAACCCGAGTAAATTTTGAGCTGGGAGATGTGTCAGCCATGGAAGGGGTGCGGGGTAACCAGTTATCCCACCTCTACACTTGATCAAAAACAATAACAAAACAAAAAAGAATGGTCGCTCAAAAAGCGGGAGGAGGCAGCTCGTCCGGGCTGGGCGAGTTCTGGAACATAGAGCTCGCGTACAGGGCCTCTTTGGCAGCCTTAGCAGCTGCAACATTGGGAGAGTTGGCAGGGCGAGCCATGCCACGGAGGCTCCCAGTCTGACCAGCGCGCTTGGGCAAAAGCCCAAAGAGCATCTTGAGCTCCTCGCTAGCGCTGTCCGAGGAAGAAGAGAACGACGGATCCTCATCAAAGGACATATTAAACACGCCCTCGCTCGGCGAGCGGACGTGCTGCCTCTGGCGCTGCAGAGTAGGCGAAGACAAGAGGCTGGGCAGCGGTGCGAACGGGAACCCATGCGAAGACGCCAGCGGCGCCGTGCGCGGGCCGTTGTCGAACTGCAGAGCCTGGCGCGCCTTCACCGGCGTCGCGGGGGGCGTGAGGCCGTCCGCATCAGTCATGTCGTCGCAGATGGGGAAGGCGCCGTATGCGATGGGCGACGCCGCGATCGGGGCCGAGCGCGAGAGGTTCATCATCGCGGAGTGCGCGCGCCCGTGCCGCCCGCGGTTGGGCTGGGTGCTGGGGCGCGGCACGGGGATGGCCTGTGTGGACG
>JACXVL010000472.1:6250-17462 GCA_014898675.1 Athelia sp. TMB | reverse complement strand
GGCATTCTGGCCTCCGCATTTCAGCTCAGGGAACGCCTGGCGCGTATCCTCTTCCTCTTTCGCGAGAATGCTGCCTCCCTCTTCCCCCGCAAAGTCCATCGCCAATCGAAGGAAACCTCCATCATTAATCCTGCGTTCAGCGCACACTATAAGAAAAGACATGGCAAAAAGGCATCTCCTTTGGTGAAGCCTCAGCAACCCGATGACTTGGACCCGGAGGACTTTCCAGAGCAGCTTGAACAGTTCGCGGTTGATCTTGCGTCATTTTTGAATTTCCTTGTCAGTTATTCGAATAATTCTACTTTTCATCACAAGCTTACTGTCAGGAATGCAAAAAGAACGATTTTCCGGAGTTCAAGGATGAGGCGGTTAATAACAGTATTCTGGCATTTGAGGGAGACTTGAAGGTACGTATTTTTCCATCAACGGCCATATTGGTATCGTTAATGCCTGGTATTAGTATTGGGCAAGCTGTCTAGGCGATTACAAGTGTCAGAATTCCCAATCTGCCGCCAGAGCACGTACTGAATCGCCTTCAAACAACAGCTCAATTCAGATTTCCAGCTGTGCAGAGGTATATTCATGATTTGACTGGAGAGATGGGTGACCACCTTGACAATATCACTTCCACGTGAGTTACTTTTCATTGGTGGATTCGTTGAAGATCTAAGGTGAGACTAGGCTATCGGTATTCGTAGAAGTGGGAGTCCCGACTATTCGATTTGCTCAAGTACGTCCCCTACCTAAGCTCGTTGACTTCGTTGCACACTTCGAACTAACCGGCCCTCGCACTTGCACTTGCAGCATCACGGTGCTGCCAACCTTTTGAATTTGTCCACAGTTGCCACGTTCTTCTCAGCTGTCACAGCAACGACCTTGCAATTTTCCTTTGAAGCGATTAGCACTCCACTGTCCAGTATGTCTCCCAATTTGATGATCTTTTCAGGGAGTTTCGCTGATCTCTGCGGTGGTTAGATGCTGTTAATGGATTTTGGTTTGCCTCGTTGGTTTTCAGCATCGCGGCAGCTGTGAACAGTTTGTTGGGACTCACCTGGAAACAAGCTATGTAGTGCGTGAATTGATCCCCAATCCAGATTATGTATTCAAGACCGAGCCCATTTCGCAGCCGCTCCCCTGGCCATAAAGTCCCCTGGTGGGTGCAGATCTGGATCAAACGCTCGCCTTTAGCCTTTTTGGTATGCTCCGTCGCCTGTTTCAGTATGGGCCTGGTCATCTTCACATATTCGAGCGGTCAGGTTCGTTTCGCATATCTATCATCGGTCTTTGTCATTAACGAAACTCACAGAGCTTGGTCACGTCAACCATAACCACCATTTTGACAGCTTTTACCTCCTTCGGATTAGCGGCCGTATCGGCCTGGTTTGCTTCTGAGCGGTGGACGTATACCCATCACCAAGGCCGCAAATGGTTGGGTGATATATTGGACGACGCCCATGAGCGGTTTTTACAAATCCGCGCCATGGTCGCTACTCGGCGAATGATGGCATGGGGTGGTAGTTACATCAAACAGGCCGGATTAACTTTGAGTCGTGTCCCGTCATTTTACGCTCCTAGCCACGCCGGCAGCGACACTGAAAAGCCTGAAGATGGGGAATTGCCATTCACACATAATCCAAACAATTCAGGCCCGATGTCGCCTTCGGGGCGCCAGAGTGGTTTTGGCTTCAACTCGTTTGACCCAGGCAGGCCTGTGATGAGCGCCGCGGCTATGTCATCCGATGGCCATTCGGAGTATAGCGGTACCACCGAGGTGGCCTCCCAAATATCTCCAGCTCGTCAACGGTTGCAGCAGGCTGTCCGGTCGGTGATTATGATGCAGGGGGGCATGACTTCCGCGTTCATGTCTCGGGGGAAAAAGTCGGAGAACGTCGGTGAGGTGACTGTGGAGGACACTGCTAGAAAGGAGATGGAGATGGATATGGCGCGCAGCTCGCGAGTGGGGTCTTTGGTGCCTAAGCTCAGGCAAATGGAGCCGCTGCATGATCTAGCAGGGCATCAAGCGCTCGTGAAACACCTGCAGTTCTCACCAGATGGGCAATTTCTGGCCACTTCGAGCTGGGATCGCACCTCTCTTATCTGTGAGCCCGATCCTCTGAACGTTTTCCATTTGTCTAACTGTTTGACTTGTAGTCCGTGTGGGGGAGCCAGAGCCACACCGTGTTCTTGCTCACCCACAAGGATTTGTCGGCCAGGTTGCCTGGTCTCCTGATGGCAAGTATCTAATGACAAAGCTTACTCGCGCCATCAAGATATGGACCCAGGTTGGTCTATCGTCCCATGCAGGCAGAAAAAAAACCACTGATCACCCTCAATAGGACGGTGTTTGCAAGAGGACCATAGAACGTCACCGCACTGTGCAGTCGGTTACGTGGGTTCCAGATGGCAAAGGTTCTGCGCATTGCACATATATCAATCCTTCTTGCTTGCTAACCGGTCTTTTACAGCTTTCATGTCGGTGGAGGGCAGCTCGGTCATCAAGCTCGTGAGTTATATGCAATTTAATCACCACTATATCTGAGCTTCTCGTAGGACCACACAGGCAAGGTGTTAGACACCTATCTCTTGCAACCTGTCATCTTGCATGACGTTGCTGTAACTCCAGGTTTGCCTTCTAGTATCCACATGGCAAAGCCTGGCCAATTGAACTTTTTTCCAGATGGGTCTAGACTCGTAGGTGTTGGACCACTACAATCTTCGCCGACTGGTTTAAACCCCAGTACATCGAGAGTTGAAAAACGGCTCATCAGTAAGTACATTCTTAGGTAATTCGTTGTGCTGCATCTGACAACGATGAGAACAGTCTATAACATGGAAACACAGAAAGTAGAAAAGTAAGTGTGTTTCGTTCTGAATACATGCCATTCGACTGACTGCTATCCATTTTAAGTCAGACGCCCGTGATGCATGATGTCCGCGACATCACTATCACTAAGAATGGGCTCTTTGCTCTTATCAGCTACGAAGACAAGGTATGTGTGAATTTGATAAATAAGATGCAATATTCGGAGTCGCGTTGTTCAGGCTCCACCCCAATTATGGCGCATCGAGATGGTCAAAGACCGAGAAGATCCTTCAATCGTAACGGCTAGACTGAACCTTCGCCACACTTTTATGCCAAAAGTACCAATAGATTTTGCAGGACCGAGCTATTTCGGTGGTAAGGATGATCAGTTGGTCCTTTGCGCTGGGAAAGGTGCGACGTCCTGTCAATTTGCGGAAACCTGGTATTTACACTCTCGTCATAGCCGGAGACATCCACATATGGCACCGAACATCTGGAGCCCTTCTTCGCCACATACGAGGCCAGGAAGTGGGTGCCGATTTGACGTGTATTGCCTGGAATAGTTACTGGGAGGACCCTTTCATGTTCGGCACTGGCAGTCACGATGGCGCTGTGAGGATTTGGTCCTCGCCATCCCCCGGCGTGGACTCCGGGGCAGAGGAACAGTGGTCCACTCCAAAGCAAAGCAACGCTGACGCTAGTCTACTCATGCGTAAAGATAGCAAGAAACCAGCCGCAGGCTCACAATTCCCTGTGGTAAGTCACGCCCTCCTTGCTCTAATAGCAGACATGTGACTCATTCTCATCCTGTCAGGCTCCCAAACCGCTCAGATCGCAATCCTCAGCCTCCTCGGAGAGTGGACTGTTGCGCTTGCCATCTCCCGGTCCTGTTCAATTCAGCCCTTATGCTGGCTTGGATATACCTCCACAGAACAGACTGTCCCCTTCGTATTCAACACTCCCCAATATCATGATAACGTCTCCCGATGATACAGATCATGTTCATCAACGCACCATTGCATTTGCTCCTACGCCCTAGAATCTTGCATCCACTCTTCATCTACTTAACGCAATTCTTTCGATATGTTTTGCAGCAACATTTCAAGCTAGTATAATAGTTATCATCACATGCTATCGACTACACACGTATATATAACAATAATGTAACCTCTTGGGACCTATTTACTTATTTTTTCTAACGGGTTTCTTGAATATGAACACTGCTTACGCGCGCCGTCAGTCCTCGCGGTCCATATCATTCGTGACCAGAACATGCATTGACAATAGGCGCCCATTCAACACTGGCGACGTGTGAACAGCCCCTCTCTAATCTTGTTCTCCGTCCCTTTAGCTCTCTTTTCCTCCTACATGTCTGCCAATGGCCAACCCTCTTCATCTCTTGAGAGGACTGATTCCATGTCTCCGCCTCCAATGAGCCCCTCCGCAGCCCTTGCAGATACCCGCCTCTCATTTGATGCTGACCGACCCCCTGCTCTCAATGGCATCAACGGCACGAACGGAAAGCACTCGCACAGTGATAGCATAGGCGAGGACGATGCGGAATTGGACGTGGTTGAAAGATTGCAAAGGGACCTGGCGAGAACGAATGAGGAGAAGGAGCAACTAGCCACGCAGTACCGCACTCTCCTTGCGAAACTGACTACGATGCGCACTCAACTCGGAAATAAGTTAAAGCAGGATGCCGTATGTAACCTACATCATGGTTGATTTATACTATCTTACTTTTGCCGTAGGAAGAGCTGGACCGGCGAGAACAACAGATTATACAACTCGAAGCTCAAAATGAGGACCTTGTCTCAACAGTAGAGACCCTGAAATCCGAACTCATTTCCTCTTCCGAGGAGGCCGCCCGTGCCTCGCAGGAGCTTGACGTGATGCGTAGTCGTGCTTTAAATGATAATGCGCAAGAGATGCTACTTAAAGACCGCGAGCTGCGCGAGACGCACAGTGAGCTCGAGCGCTGTCGCATGGAACGAGATGAATGGGAGCAAGTCGCCATGCGAGAGAAGATGATGGTCGACGAAATTCGGATGACAGAAGAGTCTTTGAGGCGCGAGCTGGAATTCGAGTTGGAAGCGCGACAGCGAGAATCAGGGCAATTGGAGATGGAACGCGAGCAGTCGCGGAACTTACAATCTGTCCTTGAAGATTTTCAAGCTGGTATGTTTCTTGCTCGGGGTGATTATTATATGCTGTTCTTAACTTCCCACAGCAAAAGACCACGAATTGCGGCAGGCGGTTCAAGGATATAAAACGCAGCTCGATCAAGTGACGATATTATTAGCAGAATACAAACATCGCGCTTTAAATGCTGAGGTGATACTTCTTCTTCCTTTCTGTACTTGACCCTGATAAGATCATAGGTACGACTTGAAGACACCACCACCGACACATCGCGAACGCAAGAGCTTGAGAAAGAGGTCAAAGAGAAAAACCTTCTAATCGGAAAGCTTCGACACGAAGGTGATTGTTAGTGCGCTCCCGTCCCGCTATAATTCTAATGCGGGCTCACCGACAGCTGTTATAATCAATGAGCATTTAATGGAGGCGCTGCGACGGCTACGACGCACATCTTCTGATACGAATGTCGATCGACGACTGGTCAGCAATGTCCTAATATCCTTCCTGTCTACCCCACGTGCAGATCCGAAGCGATTCGAGATGCTTCAGCTCCTGGCAACTGTGCTTGCCTGGGGGGACTCAGAGCGCGAAAAGGCCGGTCTTCAGCGCACCCAAGGGGCAGGCACGGGGGCGCCATTGTCATTCTGGAGTCGTGGGTCACCAAAAGGCGGCAAGCAAGAGCTTGAGAAGACAGATGAGACCGAGGTGGGTTTTTTTTACTTGTGATTGATTTTCATGTCACCCAATCAACGATTCATTGCAGTCTTTCTCACGGCTGTGGGTCGAGTTCCTCCTCACAGAAGCGAGCGCAGGCGGAGATGCACCTCCCCGACGCTCAAATGGCTCTCTACCGGCAAGCCCTACGCAACCTCTCTCACCGCTTGGCACAGGAGGGAAGCGACTGGCCTCTTTTGGAGCAGCGGCGGGGAGGAACGCGCTACAGACACCACTAAATCTCGAGCCCCCGCAGACAAGAAAAGGCAAAGAGCGAGAGGTGGACTCGTAAGTGCCATGGGGTATTGGTATTGCTGAGGGCCAGTGTATCAGGTTACCAGTGGGATCATTTAATTGTATATTTGTTATTATGAATTGCTATCGTGCGTGCCTTACTACTTTATGCTGAGCCTGCGAAAGCGATGCAGACTGCAGTACAGAGTATGTGTGCTTTGTAACTTAGCTGTGCCTATGCCATGTGTGGCGTCATGATCGATTACCTGAAATGAGCGCCTAATGACAATCCTCCTCTTCCCGAACCCTCATGGCTGTATCGACCGATCTTGAAGAAATCCTGGATACCGCATTTTTGTTCCCTGAAGCTGACATCCTTATCCGCTCCGCCGATGGCGTCGGTTATCGAATGCACTCGCAGACTCTCAGAATCACATCTCACTTCTTCCGAACCATGCTCTCGCTGCCCCAGAAGTCTTCTGATCAGATACTGCTCGAAAATCACTCTCGACTCGAGACTATCTCGATGGATGAAAGTGCAAAAATCCTGAGCATCTTGTTCAGGATTATCTATGCTTTGGAAATCAGCAGTTGGGAGTCTTTTGACGAGTTTGTGTCCGTATTGGATGCGGCTCGCAAATACGACATGCCTGGTCCTATCAGCATGTTGCGGCTGATGTTGCTCTCGCCTGTGTTTCTCTTGCAGCCTCTACGGCTCTATGCCGTGGCGGCCCAGTTCGGCTGGCAGAAGGAGGCCAAGATGGCCTCGGAATGCACACTTACTCTCAACATATATGACGACGAGTATGAGTCTACGCTCAAGACCATACCTATCGAGTACTTCTTGAAACTTATCAAGCTTCATCATGGACGTCAACTCAAGTTCAGAGAGATGCTGAACAATCCCATAGGTCTATTCGATGCCGGAAATGCCGTGACGGTGGCTCAGTGTGGGATCAACTGCACCTTCGCGCAGAATAATCACCCTTGGCATATCCTCAAGATAGCTATCATTCACGTTATGGATCGCAGACCCAAAGGGGATACGATCTTGCAAGATATCGTAACTAGAGCAGCAGCGGAAGCATGTTGGGAAGCGAAATGCCCGATGTGCTCGCGTAAGCTGTATAGCAAAGACCAAACAATCACCAATCTCGAAGAATGCTTGAATCAATTGCCATCATCGATAGAAGACATCTAAGACCAACAATCTCGAACCCATAGGCTGGACTGATAACTCGGCGGTGAGCACTGCTTTTCATTTTCATTTTCTTAGTTTGAGTCCTGAGATCCGAGCATACATGAACAGACCAGTCAATTCCTATGCGCTGTGATAGCGCTCAATCTTCCATCTGAATGAAACTGCTGGCAGACACAATATCTCAATCATACTACCATGTATTACCCCCCAGCCTTCGTCACGGTTAAATGGAAAGCTGACACCTCATCGGCTCCTCCAACACCGACTATCTAATGCACCCCCAATCTTGTGATGCACCTACATCTTAGCTCCTGCGATAGCATGCACCTCATCTGGGGGACCATGTGAATAATCGAAAATCTTAAGCAGAACAAATCTAGGTACCATCCCACGACTCCGTCTCTAAGCAGCACGCTGCTCGAAAGTACGACATAACTAGTTAGGTATTTCGGCCCGCATTTCTCTTCAAGTCTTTGTAGTTATGGGCTGCGGTGCACAGGGGTCAGCCGGCGATCCCCAGAGAGCTTCGGTTTTGCAGATTTTGTCAAAGGCGATACCGAGACTCCCGGGCACGCGCTTCTGATATGCACGAGACTCTGTGTCTTTGGAGACACATTCTTAGAGAAACAATTGCCACAAACTAATGGCCGTTGATTTATAGCATTGCTTATACTCGAGTATGTTTGGTCCGAAGCTGGTCACCAATCGCAAGAAAGCCTTAGACCAGCTGCTATCCTCGACTGGAATTACTGATGTATATCAAACTGACGATCCGCGGGAATCAAGAGGTGGGTATATGTAAAATTGCTAGCACCACCATTTTATTATATGCGACGGGCCATTTTCTTTTTCGCGGAATGGGTTGAACGGATTGCATGTCTCCTGGCCCTTGTGAATTACCCCGAATCAGTTTGGGGAAATGGTTTGCCTATGAAGGGATAATAGTTTCAAGTCGCTTTCTGAGCTCAGCCAAAGTTTCAGGAGTGGTCTGTTGATCCAATTAGACAAGTTTTATGGTGAATCAAGACAGAAAAAGCCAATCTCCAACTTACCGAACCAGGCGTTGTTTGTCTAGTCAACTTTTTCATAACATGCCCAATCCCTGCGCCTTCGCAGTCCATGTCGTATCCACGGTTGATTGGCGTTGCAGTTTCGAGATCTCTCCTAGACGGAAGCCCAGGTGATACGACGTCCTGAAGATAGTTTCGTTACTCGTGGCCATATATTTATTTTCAAAAACACTCACGCAATTATCCTCTGACCTCATTGCTCTCAATCCGCAGATGGTGGCATTGACGCAGGAACCAGTGCAGCTCCCTACAGCGCCATCGCGCGATTTGAATGTGTTGTACATTTGAAACGCAGTATTGTTGGCGGCGAAGACGTCGGTAAGGTTATGCCAGAACGCTGGGCTGAGTGATTGGTTTGCAGATAGCGATGGGACGAGAGGGGCGTAAGTGTCACGAGCACTGTAATAGAGCTCCCAAGTTGCTGTGCGCAGGATAGTTAGAAATTATGGATATCCATACAGGTGAATAGTCGCACGATTAGTTTGATAGCTGGGATTTGACATATTCGCTTTGTTTAGGTAAGCCCACAATCTAAAAGCGGTTATAATTCGCCGTACTCACTTGTATAGACCTTGACATCCATCAACTCGAACGTATCGGGATCCACATCGTACATCTTGAAGGCAGGATTACCGCCTGAAAAATCTTGTCAGTACGTTCACGATATTTTGAGACAAGCGTGGCTGGATACTTCTTGGGGTAAGGGCTGGAGACAGGGATCCATAGGCGATGGCATTGGCCGCCTGTCGATTATTATAGTCTGAATACCCAATCATGAATTCGTCCTATTTAAGTTGTTATCGATTAATTCATCGGAAGGGAGGCAAGCGATGAATATCCATCGCGACGAACCTGGTGAGTGTGTCCGAAGAAATGTCCGGCAATGGAGTTGTGGTAGCGTTGTAAGATTTGATTATAATAGTTAGACTGAAAGTGTGCAGGCGCGTGCGTTGTTATTTATCAAGCTCTGATAACCCAATTGAATTCAAAGGCTGGTGCGTTACCTGATCCTGCATAAAATCGCCAGAGCCTGTGGGAACATGGCCAATGACCCATGCTCTTTGGCCTGCATCTTCAGTCGCTTGTAGCTGTTCGACAATAAACGCTAAAACTCCGTTTGGATCTGGCCTAATTTGGAATCTGAGAACTGCCCACATGAAGAAGAAATGGAATGAAACATACTGGAAGGTATCACTGTCGTATAGATAGAAGCTGGGAAAGTTCAGTCTTCTCCTCTATATAATTGTGTGCGGCCACTGACTTATCTATGTACCAGTATTGTGTATTGACCGAAATTATCCTAATATGGACATCAATTCATGTGTATAAGTGTCACTAGACGAAATACTCACCGAAGATTCGTTCCAGAGACCATGGCAGAGTAGCTTCCTGAATCGTGCTGCACCTGCGATGCCGCCGCTTCTCCAATCCAGTTCTACGTCAAGGTTAAACGCCATTGCTTCTACGTGCTTGAGCAATGCTCACCTCCCAGGCCGCACTTTGGACATTGAATGTCCACTGGAATCCGCTGGCAGCTGCGCTCGTGTTGCGGGGGAAAGAATTGACGGGAGCGGTGTCGCTTTAGCTCTCTGTCAGAACCTAAAACTAATATGGGTATTTCGATGCTCACTGGTTGCCTGTGATGAAGTCGTGATTAGGAAATTGTAAATGTATGAACCAGTGGGAGATCTAACCGAAGCTGGGGAAAACAGTCGGTTGGATTTTCGCTGCTAGCTCGGCATTCCAGTCTTGCAAATCCGACGTGACATCGCTTCAAGAATGTGAGCTCGCTTTCTGAAGCAATAGATCTTAATATACCTCTGGTTTACAAGCCACAAGGCAGCTGTTCCATGGAACTTGAAGTCAGGCGACAAAGATAGTTGAGAATGATCCGGGACACTGACCTTCCACGACATCACCGGTAAAGATGGCGAACTTGGCATCACCAACCGTCTGCTGAGCAAACTCCAGCATGGAATCAACCAATGGCACTGGAGAGTCGCATGTATGTTCGCCGAAGGGACCAGCAGGTTCTGTAGGAGTCGCAGGGCTGTCTGCGAAATTCCTGCAACATATTGGTTTCGTACAGTTGGCTTCAGAACCGGGCTGTCGTTTATGTTTGCATATTTAGTCGTGATCAAACCAACTTTGCAAGACTTTTTGGCTGACATACCGTATATTGGCGATCGATGTGAACATCCGAGAAGTGGAGCACTTGAAACGGCGATTTCCCCGAGGAGGTCCAGACTTTGGGTGCAGCAGGCGCTGCTGAGGGAAACGTAACATTGTAAGGATTGACAGCAGGGGGCTGGCAAAGGCCGATAAGCGAGCTGCAGAGGCGAGTAGCTGTGGTGCCTGTCGTTGAAATCGAGCGAAGGTCTTGAGCAATGATGGGGCCTTGCTCAGTTATCAGCCCTGCGCATACATCGTCATCCTCGATCTATGAGCAGTCCGGTTTAGTGATATACTCCAGCCATAAGCTTCCAATGCACGCGCCTTCAGCGTTTGACATATTGTGTTCACAGTGTCCACGAAAGCAGTGTCGCCTAGATCAGCAAGAATTTTGAGGGGAATGAACAAAGCATGACAACTAGCACAGTCAACTGCGTTCTCGATAGCCTGTATGATCTCGTCTATGAGGCTAGCTGCTGTGAGAGATGATAGCGCCAAGAGAATGAATGCCCAAAAACGAAACAGAAGCATAGTCGAGCGTCACCGGGAGAGGCGATAAACGGCGGACGATGAAAGGTTAGCCAGCTTATGAGGGCTGCATTAAATTCAATCCATCAATCATGTGCAGAATGTACATTCCGGCGACGTATGGACGTATGATGAACGTGTCCTCAAGACAAGCGTGGAACAAAAACAGCTGGACAAATTCACCCTTGTCCAGAATTGCATATGAGATGGGCCATGTGACACTCCGAGTCGGAAGTGAGACATGGGAATTCAAAGCCGGCGGTAGCCTCCCATGGCCTTCCCTGTCAATGATTATTTTCGGATGCATAACACGCACGTCGCAGGTGAACATATGCATGTGCATCGTTC